>WJEZ01001270.1:0-18552 GCA_009869925.1 Thalassaphorura encarpata | reverse complement strand
TTGACGGAAAAACCCGACCGCCCAAAACCCGGAACCACAAGTGCCCGACCCGCCCAAACCCGACCGGGTCCGGGCGGGTTCGGGTATACCCGGCCAGACCCGGTAACCCGCTATCCTCTAACCCAAACCCAAGTTGACTTGAAATGTAATTGGGAATATTATTATAAAAGACATAAAACTTGGCCTGACTTTTACATTAGATTTTCTACCCACTAGTCACTCAATGCCATGCAATCCGTGGTGAATTTGGAATGGCTATTTTAGCCTAGTGTAGACTCAAAACTAAAATACTGCATTGCAGACAGACACTGCTCAACCTGGTCGACCGTGGATGAAGAGAATATTCTTAAAAAGAAAGGAGAAAATTGGGTGGCCTGGCCGGGCCAAGTTTGAATACACCATCGATTTTATTACCTAATATGCAGTAAAACTCAATGAACCGATTTTTAGATGGAAATTTTAGTAAGCTACATTAAATTAACCTTGAGAATCAATGATTTAATATAAAACAGTGAAGATCAAAATAGGTGAATATTCACATTTTTTCATAATATTAAAGCATCTGGTTTCTGTCCAAATTCAGAATAGTACGTTCACATTCATTTCGACCCTGAACTCTTTCAATTCAATTCAACACCAGCCAAGTGGAGAGTCGTTACTTTTTCAATCCCTCAAATTTATTCACCTGTCAAAGAGGAGGCTCTGACTTCTATTGAAAATGATACCTTTGCCTCAATTTCTCTCATTCTCGATTTCTACAAGTGGAAATTTCTTCCTGCCTGCCTGCCAGCCATGCCACCCACCACGTGTTTGAATATTAATTCTTTGCCCTTGCAGTCAATTCTATTTTTTTTCTCTCTCTCTTTTCCTTTTCACGGTTGAGTTGAGGAAAGTGAAAGTCATTTTGAAATGACAAGGAAGAAAAAGGAGTGCAAGCCAAACCAGGCACAGCACATGGTAGTAGTAGTAGGCGTGAATACGTAGTGGCCTGTCTGATTGATTATAGAAAGAAGGTTTGAGAAAGGGAAAGGACATTAAAAGCTTCCACTGCACTCCACTACACTGGGTTGGCCCTGGGCTGGCGTGCCTGAAGATAGTAAAGTTTGATGACTTCAGGATCCATTTGCTTCAAATACAATGCATTAAGGGCGTGAGAGGAGAGCGCCGTCCTAACACCTTGCCTTAGAGGTGGGAAGACTCCTTGTGTGCCACGATAAGTCTTCACGAGTTATAATTAACGCTAATTGCCTAATGGCTCTCTCTGCTCCCTCCTCCATTCAATCCTCATCTCTTGTGTGTTGTTGTTGTGTTTTAGTCTAGCTATCTGCTATAACCTAGTGTGTTCAACGTTAAACTTGGGAGGTTTAGGTTTAGGTTACCAAGTCAAGTCAGAGCGGCATGGAGGGTCTAAGCCTAAACTAAACCAAGCGCGTGCCTAGACTATCTTTACATTCGAAAGAAATTTTGCGAACGTATCTAAACTGACGTCATCTAATCTTTTTTTCTTTTATTTTTGAATCTAGCCGTGCCTGAGATCTCAGTTGAGTCCATTGTGGGAGGTCGAGCTGAATTACCTTGTGATGTGAGCCCTGGGCGACGAGATGACTCCGTACATATGGTCCTCTGGCTTCGAGACGACTATGGGAAACCTGTCTATAGGTGAGTGATTGGTGTAATAAGAACCAGGCGGGGTTTTATAGTGAAAAAGATGATGAGGCCATTCCTGGTCCATCCGACATGTTTTATGGGAGAGTGATCCTTGGGACGCTTGAGCCAGATGAGGCTGGCTTGGGCGGATGTAATGAAAACACCGATGTGAACAAAAGATGACTCATAAATCTTACATGAACTTTTCTTTTCCTTCTTGGTTCCATGTCCGTGAATGACAGTTTGGATGTGAGAGGGAAGCCGTTTAGCTCTGCGCGCCATTGGTCCTCATCATTGTTGTTTGGAACGCGGGCCCATTTCCGGACTGTGACTGAGCCTGCACGCCTCGTCATCGAAAATGTCAAATTGACAGACGACGGTCATTATAGGTGTCGAATTGATTTTAAAAATTCACCCACGAGAAACTTCCGCTTCAATCTCACCGTCTTAGGTAAGCATCTTAAGGCTTTTTTATCTCTTATATCATCCTCATTTTAACCCATTCTTCTTCTTTCTCGAATTTCATCACACTTACCGGACATTCTTCTCATTTTTCCAGCTTTCTTTCCCTTCAGCTCTCACTCAGATCCTGCTGTACCGTCTTTCCACATTTTTCTATCCCCGAAATTTCATCCAGTGATCATTTCTTCATTTCGGCTATTATTTATTGTACCTCTAACGATAACGATTCATCTTTAAAATACCTTCTAATGTTGTAATAAATATTTTAACGCAATAGTAATTCGAAACAAAACCTGTCTACTCAGCTAATTTCTCTCAAAAGCCTTCATATACAATTTGCTGTTATTCTTAATCCTAAATTTTATCAGGAAAAATGGAGTGAGTCCATATAGTCTCTTGCCAAAAAACCCACTGAAATTCACTTCTATTTTCCGCATCCATGAGTTAACGTGAGCCTGACAAGTTTGGACGGAACTCCCGCTTTCCCTTTTACTTTTCCTATAATCTGAATTTGGATTCTAGCTTGCATGCATGACCGTAGCTGTAGTCTTACGTAGAAGCACAAAGCTCAAATGACCGGGTAAGAATTTGATTCTGAACACATGGTTTATTTTCTGTGTGCAGTGCCTCCGGAATCAGTGTCGATCCATGAAGCGTCTGGGAGAACTCTGACGAGTGTCGTGGGTCCACTTCAGGAAGGCTCAGATTTGTCTCTCTCCTGCCGTGTTCGTGGAGGTAGCAAATCTTTCAAACTACTTATGCCCTACCTCCTACATTGTTTTCCCTTGTTTGTCACTATTCCTAAACACTTCATGTGTGATATTGGCACTCCAAGCATGTGTCGAGTCGACCGACTTCCTTTCCCCCGTCACCGTCTGATTGATATTTGAGTAAAAATGCAATGCAGCATTAGTATTTTGCGAGCCACGTTTCCTTTTCTAGGAATTCCTTCAAATGTACTACTGCTGCAGCTGTAGTGCTTTCTCCCACTTTTACTTTCCGATTCTATCGATTCTTCAATCGTATAATATTCTCTGGAGTATTATTATTACATGTGTTCCTTTACGAGTCGGTTGTGCGTGTATGGTATATTATTTCATAACTTTAGCTTGGCTTCCGTCGAGATGTGACCCTCGAGTCGAACATATTAAATTTTACTTTGAAATTGATCACAATCAAAAATCCAATAATAAAACTGAAGGCCAGGCCAAGTCTGTAGCTGTACGGCCTGTATTTTTTGAGTGAAAGTGAATGAGATTGAAAATTGAATTAAGAATTGCATAGTACGAGCGGTAGAATGTCGCGAGGCTTGTTTGTGTAGTATAGGCTTGAGCCCTCACGTTACAGCAAAGGCTGATTTATTTACAGGCACGCCAAAGAGAAATATTGAGATTTGCAGATAAAAAAGGTAGTATTTGTGTTCATGAAGAAAACGCACTTGTCTGAAGTATCCACTCCACTTGAGTCAGCCTAGTTCGTCCACTCACTCACTCACGACTCAACTTGCTTTGCCAAGTATTTGCAGTGTGTGAGTGAGTGTGTAGAAATGTAAGCAAAAGTTCGCACCAGGGCAAATATTGTGCAAAATGAAGAAAAAATGACCAAACGACTCCCATCACCTCTGTTGCTGGTTTGATATTGCTTTTCCTAAAAAGCAACTAAAACCATAAGACCCACGCATTTTGTAGGAAGGGCTTAGCATATTTTTAAGCCATAAATACATTTTTCTAATCTTTGACTAAGAATAGATTTCATGCACATGGGCGGGCACATTGTTCCCCGTCCTCCATGGCATGCATGCCAACAGAGAAAATTACAACTTTACTTTTTCCAACCATAAGGCTAGTTTTCTATTTCTATTTTTTTCTTTGTTTCTTGTCGGATTATATCCACGGGAGCATAATAAGGCGTATACGCTACTACGTGTAGGCAGCTCGAGCATGCATGGATACATGCAACAAGATGATGAAGAATTTCTCTATTTCTTCTTAGAGTATTTTCTTTTCTTTTTTTGTTCTTCAAAGTAGACAGTCAGCTTCAGCTCTGTTGTGAGTCCTCCAGTCCCTGTGATACTATTTCCGTGAGCTTCAGTTCTCGTCTATATTCATTTTCTCCCGTGCTGGTTCTCATTTTTCAAAGGAACTGACCATTCTGTCTAGTTCTAGTCCTTGCTGTCCTGGACAGACTCACACTCGAATTTTTTTTTTCTTTTTTTGTTCTTCAAAGTAGACAGTCAGCTTCAGTTCTGGGTCCTCCAGTTCCCTGTGATACTCTTTCTGTGAGCCTGGTTTCTCGTCTATATTCATTTTCTCCCGTGCTGGTTCTCATTTTTCAAAGGAACTGACCATTCTGTCTAGTTCTAGTCCTTGCTGTCCTGGACAGACTCACACTCGAAAGATGTTTTGCTTTCATCACGCTTTTCCACATTTATTGCATTCCCCTTTTGGTCCCGAGAGAGGAGAACCATGGTTGCTTGCTCGTCCCTGTAAATACAAAATATCACACGTTCTTCTCAAAACTACAAAACGAAACGAAACTGGAGAGCCAATAGAGCGAATCAAGTTGTAAGGAGAGACCTCCTACTACTTTCGCAGTAACGTTCTTGTTGATAGAAGAAAATGTAGCTAGCTACTCTTATATCATTACTACAAAAGAAAAAATAAGACAGCGTTGAAAAATAATACAACTAAACTACCCAGGTGCTAAAAATTGGAACAATTGGAAATGCTAAGTTTAAAAAATTAAAGTACTGCAAATACTAAAACTAGTTTTGTGTATACCCCTGCACCACGAAAAATGCAAGACAAGGCTATGTTGTTAGAAAAACAAGGCAGCACCAGCTACTTCCTTCTATATTGGGGAAGGCAGCGTAAGTTATAAGCAGAATGAATTCATGCATAAAAATATGAGTCTTATTAGCATTGCAGCAGCCTTCAAGGTAGATACGAGAGTAGGTTTGGAACTCATAACAAAAATATGAGATTTACCAAAGAAGGAAAAAGAAAGAACCAAAACAGAAAGGAAAGTAAACATTGTCTTATTTCAAGCAAAGGGAAGGAAGCAAGAGAATTCTTATTCTTGGGTTATTCATGTGTGGAAATCATCTCCACAAGGCATTGCAACGAAAAGTAATATGATCGTGCAGAAAGGAATAAAACGTATATTAGTCATTCGTTAAAATTTTATACAGTAGAGTTATACGCACACTCGCCTCAAGCTGTGGTAATTAAACTTGGATTACCAAAGTTTTTTTCTTCCCCATTAAATTCGTTAAAAATAGGAAGAGTAAGGACGAGGAAAATTAAAAATGATGAGTGCCACCTTCCTATACGATACCCACGGCAGCATAGACTCTAGACTCTAGCTGTTTTGTTTTAGTAGTTAGAGAAATGTAGGTCGAATGTATTAGAGAAAAAATCATTATTTGCCCGCATACGCAACGCATTTCTTTTTGAAATTAAAGGTGAAAACTACTTGAGTCCATGGCACGTGTAGAGTAGGAAGGCAGGGCAGAGTCATTGACAAGATTATGTGGATATAATGCTCAACGACTTTTGTGAACCTCAAGAGAACCACTCTATGATTATGAGTGTATGAAAAACTTTCATTTCTCTTTAAATGCAAATGATTATCGTAGTAGTCCGTGCAATGGAATGGAAGGGAAGGCGTGCATGAAAACTCTAGAGAGAAGAGAAAGAGGCGTGGGTGCATTAACCGTAAACTCTAATAAGTCCCAAGCAGAGCAGACCAGACTTGAAACTGGGTCTAGAACTGTGTCTTCAACTGATGTCAGCAGCCTTCTGTTTGTCCTGTTCCTGTTGATGTCTTTCTCCTCTTGGGGAGATTAAGAGTGGGAAAAACAAAAGGAGGAGACGATTAGTTGGAATTGAGATGAAGATGATATTTTTTCTCGTTTTTTGTCAAAGCAAGGCAAAAGTAATTTTGTAATTTCTTCTTGTCCCTAGTCTAGTCCCCGGGATGGCCCAGAACAATTTTCTTGCCCGTGTTTTGACCTAGATAGCAATGGGGGAATAAGTATAGCTCGAGTTTTTGGACTATTGCACTACTGAAACCTTATTCCATTCGTACAAAATGATAATTCAGTGAAAGTAGGGACCGTGAGTCTTTCTTGCTGCTTGAATGACTAGGGAATGATGCAAAAATCATAAATAATATTATTGCAAAGCTTATCAGATATTTCAGCTGCCTTAAGTACAAAAACTTTTTGGACACTGCTAACAAAATATTATTATGATCCAATGTGACTTGCTCAGTCGATGCTAAGCATGCGGAGCCCGGCCAAGAAGTTATTATCCCATAACAACATCGCTGATGGAAGTTTTCCTTCAAAACTTTGCCAATATTTTGGCAAATCTGTATCATCACATCACTCTCTCGCATGGTATGGGGAAATAAACAGGGACAAGTTCGTCGATAAAGCCTAAGAGCAGGTTGTCAGGCAGTCTAGCACCAAATTGCAATTTCGCGAATCATATGTCTACTAGTAGTTCAGGTCAGGATTTACGAGTCCTGGATCAAAATCGGCAGGGCCACAGCAAAAGAAAATCTCACTCCTGCTTTGGCCTAAGGGTGCGCAAAAATGAAAGGAACGGCTGCGATAGTGAACAACATATTTGCAGTAGTCGTTACGAGTGCCAAATGGAAACATATGCGCTTGTTTCTTGCCAGCCTTTGCCTTTGAGCACCAGGTCGGGTCGATATGCAATAACCAGCAATTCACAGTTATATCGAAAATAGCAGAAATGTTTCTCTCCGCTGTACAGGGGCTACGCTTTGCTGTCAAACATTTGATGATGACTTGTGAAATTAGTTCCAGTCAGTCCTAATACTACACAACCCCAATTACTCCGCCCAAATGGGAATTGTGTAATTGGTGTGAGATAATTTGTAAAGCCAATTTAATTTGTAGCTCCTTCTCCTCCGTGTATATTTTGAAAAGTGTCTCTTGCATTTGTACGTGCAGTGCACAATTCCTGTAATTCGATTCACTGCACTTTACTCAGTTAACTTTGTTACTCAACATTAGACTAATTTAAAGTACCTGGCGCTGCTAGCGGACCGTGGTATCTGTTTTGTACAGTCTGCCAAGTGCAAATACCAAACGTCATTTACAATCCTAAATGAAAACATCGTTCATGTATGGATATCTGCATTGCACTCCAATTCTTCAAGGAAGAACATTAGCATTGCAGTACACATTTACTACTTCCGTCCTTTGCTTGTCAGAAATGAAGGTGGTGATGTGGTGTAGTGTATAGATTAGTCCTCGTCGTCGTAGAATCCCGGGTGCTGAGCTGCTGAAGGCAATTTTTGGTGTGTCAAAACCACAATATTGATCAAAACTGAGAGACGAAGGAGAAGGATAGGGCTGCTAAATAAGGAAGGTAGATGAGGTGAGGTTTCAAGAACTGAAGGATAGAGTTCGGTTCAACGGAGTGAGAGTGAAAGGAAAGTTGGATTGGATGGAGAAAACCAAAATCGAGTAAGAGAAGAGAAACCTGGCATTCGTTGTCTAGCTCAGTCAGCACCAGGTCCTTCCTTGAGTTTGTTGGAAGAAAACTTATTCCCAATGAAGCCGTTAGTGGGACTGTAAAGCAAATTCCTTATTATGATGGTTTTCAGTATGTCAATAACAGTCTTTTGGGACTCCAGCTCTTCTGAATGCACTTTCTTTAGGCCAGACCAGACGTTGTGGGCTAATGGCCTCATGCAGTCATTCACTATGGCCAATTCCACCTGCAGTTCAGCCCAATTTGACGGCACTGACTCCTATTTTACAGGTGGACGAGTGAAATTACACTGCATTACATTACATGGCTTTACTTTACTTTACTTTACTTCCACGCCTTCTCCCTGTCTCAGAGAGTTTTTGGCTTGGCCTAGTCTAACCGTTATTGTCCGTCTTAAATTACCTGATTAAAGCCCCCGAACCAGTGCCAGGCGAACACCAACTGTTTGGGACCGATTTACGACTCTATTATGCCGCCTTTCACTCCTGTGCATTACGATTACGACTTGAGGTAGAGTGAAAGCCAAGAAACTTGAAAGCTTTCTCCAATGCATTCAATTTTCCATGTCCTCCTTGTGAGTGTGCTGATGGAATAAATTGGAAACTCAAAGTATAGGACTGTTTTGTCCCATGTCCCTCTTTGTAGGAACGAATTGAGCATAAAATATGAGACCCTTATTTGCTAAACACAAATTGTCCCCACCTCGGCGTACGAGTTTCTCAGTCTGACAGGGCAAGAAAGTTTATTAACTTAAACGAGAAAAGGGCAAAGAAAGTGGTGCAAAGGAAGAAATGTTTCTGAACCCCTCTAGTTCTGCCAATTTAGCAAAGAAGGTTAAGGCATGGCCTTAACTTGCCTTGTTTTAAGCACCTGGCATGGCGATGGCATGGATGAAATTAGTAGAAAGCTGTTTCCTTGATCAAATTTAGCCCTTGGGAGTCGTAATATCTTCACAACTGATGGGATACACTGTAATTAGCAATCGAGTGGGAGTGAGGATTGCTTTTACGCTCAAACCAAAACAGAGTGTACTGTGGAAGCAAAAACATCCCCAAAGTTTTAATGTCTTGCAAGAAATTTATGATCTTCTAATGACAAGAATGTTCTAGCTTCGGCATATTATTTTTAGCCTTGGATGAACTAACAATACTCAATTTGACATTTCTTCTTCCGTCGTTCGATCCAGAATGAACCGAAATTACTATTATAAATGGAATAATACGTGAGCCCAGATTAATGCGTGAAAAAATGTGAGCTTGAGGTTTAGGCGGGTTCCCCGCCTGTCAGGCTCGGTCGACTGTATTCAAAACTTGTCATGCCTTAGGATTGAACGCGTTCCGCATTGCATTCGACTTTTTTGAGATGACAAAAGTTGAATGAAATCAACATTCCCAAATCTTAATCTCGAAGGATGTTCTTTCCCTATTCACGAGGATTCTTCTTTAAGCCAATCATTTGCATTTACAATGACAGTTCTCCTTCATCAACGAGACGTAGTTGTCAAGTCAGGGCAGACGCTCAGCTCAGCTCAGCTGACGAAGAAAGAAGATGAAGATTCCACAATTTTCATTCCATCTTCATTCACGCACAGTGCAAAAAACTTTTAAAATGAGGACTGAAGATGATTCTTAGCCAGTCACTCAGTCTCTAGACTCAAATCTACTCAAATTTTGTGGCATGCCAATTCAAAAGGAACTGTGGGTAAGCTGGGTTTGACTGTTGGGATGTTTATATGCAAAATTAGATCTCTGCTGAGCCAACCCAGCACATGTTGTCATCACTCTGTAGCGTAGCATTGGATTCCTATAAACTCCTTCCAAAAACTTAAACCATGTTCGAGTCAATAAACCACATGCATTGGTTTTGTGTTTGTGGGCCTAGGGAACGAGTGAAAGCTTTCAAAGTTGTCAGTTGTCCACCACCCTCATCTTCACGTCAGTGCACGTCAGCCCATGTCGTCCTTTTCTCCCAAGGCGCCGCTCCTACTTCGCTTCGCCTGTCTTGTCACTTTTCTCTTCAGACGAAGAGAAAGAAAAACTCAAGGCATAGGCACAAGCACAGTGACAACAAAGAAATTGCAACAAAAATCCATGTGTCTTGTTTTCTTCTTTTCCCACTTTTCTTTGTATTGGGTGAAATTAAAAATGTAGTGAATACGGATATTAATTTTTTAATCTCTGGATGAGAATTGCAACTTTTGTTTCACTCTGTAGAAGCAGAAGTGTCCATGCAATTTTTAGTCCGCCTTCCATCTGTCATCTCTCATAAGCTGAAGAGTATGATCAAAATTAATCCCTTTTCTGTGTGGTGGTGGGAACTGTCATCCCAACTTCTATTTTCTCTCTCTCGCCCGCGTCTTCCTTCAGTTTCTTATTCCCACAGTCCTTGTATTTTGGATTTATGTATGTGCAGCTTAAACTCATTTCTGTCACCAAAAGTAACAGACTTATGTACACTTACAGTGCGAGTGAGAAAATCCTGCCCTATGCCTATGTACCACCCCACTTTTAATCTGTTTGATTTTGAGTCCTGTAATAAAGAGAGACAGACCAACTAATGACTTTTGGAATTTGTTTGCTCATGGATTACTTTCCTCAAATGGAATGTTGAATGCCAAAGTAAGGAAAAGAGGGACAGAATAACAGTGAGTTCTCTCATCTGTTCTATCCTGCCATATCCTTTTCCCCAAGTTGCAAGCATCAGTTAGCATATTTTATGCAAATGTTGCATGGCTATGGCTAAGCAAAGCCAACTAAAGGGTTATTTACCTTCCTGAGAAACTGGAGACCTTTACGATGGGGGTTAGGATTGTATGCAGTAAGGACAAGATCCATCCGTCCTCTGTCTACAAAGGAAAACTTGTATAATGCCACTCTCTCGGATTTAATTACTTCCTCTCCTTTTCCCTACGTTGCGTCTAGTCTAGACTTGAAACAATACGTGTACTCGTATTTAATGCGTGTGTGGATGACCTTAGACCTTAGTTTACTTTTGGTTCGTTGGCGTTTGTGGACTCTTGTTTATTAATCCTTTGTCTCTCTCAAAGCAAACTTTGCTATTTGTAATTCTAGTCTGTACTGTACCTTTGTTTTCCAGGCACAGGCACTCAAATTTTGTGTAATGTTATGAATGATACGCTATGATGAGTGTCTGTGTCTCCTGGTATCTAAAGCCCCTTGTTTTGTATTTGTTGGACGAGCTGTGAAGTGGAGAAACCTTGACGTCCTTTGCATTGCATTGCACTGCATTGTCCTCCGTAATAAAAGTTTAATCGGAGTGTTTTAATAAAACTTTCATTTGGGCGGCACAGCTCAGCTCAGCTGAGGACTCCAGAAAACTAAACATAGAGCTGCTAGTATTACTTATGCACTAAATGTGTCCGCTTTTCTTGATGAACACTAAATTAGGCAGAATTACTCCCGTTCAAAAGCTTTACGGCTTAGCGGAGAAAGGAAGGAAAGGGTGATAAAACTATTTTTATTATCATTGCTCTTGTTCAAGAGTTATTACTATATTAAAAAACCTCACATAAAACAAAAACATTCGTTATGCAAACATTTTTATTGGTTTTCGCGCTTTATTGTTGCCGGTTTGAATGTTTTGTGTTTGCATTTTCTGCCAAGCCTTCCAAATGAATCTTTCACTTTGTATTTTACACTATAAAATGAAACTAATGAAATGTGTCCCATTAGAATTTTTTCTATAATTTTTTCTAGAAAATTTTTGAAAGTTCCTGTGCTGAACTGATGAATTTTCTAAAATGTCTCGATCACTGGTTAGACTCTAATAACTTGGAATTCTATAGTATTTGTTGAATTGGAAATGGAAGTTGCTCCTGTATTTTTAACAGTAATTTGAAACATAGGCAACTCAATTCACTGGTTAGACTCTAATAACTTGGAACTCTATAGTATTTGTTGAATTGGAAATGAAAGTCACTCCTGTATTTTTAACAGTAGTTTGAAACATAGGCAACTCAACTTGTACACTAAATCTTCTGCTGTGCCATCATGTTTTGTATTCTTTTGTTGTGATTTCTTCATCCCTGTTCCAACTAGTAGGTTGTTACATACTGCACGAACATAGATCACAGAATACTAAGCGAAACTCGCAAGTTGACAAATCTACAAGGCGTAGAGATAAGCTTTGACCCACATATCATAAATGTTGCTTCTCTTCTCGTCTCTCCCAAAAGAGAGTCCCTAAAGCTAAATCTTCCAAATATATTCAACAGCTCCAGTCTTTCTCTCTTCATCCTGCAAAATTCAAAATGACGCGATTGTGCAAACGAATAATTCTCAGTGGGCCGTTTGATATTCACATTTGGATTTTCTCAATGCTAATAGAACAGAAGAGGACAAGGCAGGACAGTTTAGTAATGTGATGTCAACGAAATAGGGCACCAGACTTTTGACTCCAAGGGTCGCTTCAAGATACGTATTCCATTTGGTTGCAATTGTCCTTTCCCAGTCTGACTGTAAAATAGCACTTGGAATACGTACTCGGGTAGGAGGAATACTTTCCCGAGTAGGAAGGAAAGTCTGCTGCTGCTGGTGCAAAGGACGCATAGTCAATTTCAGTTAATTGCCTCACAAGCATTTTGAACTCCCAAAAGGAATTAACGTTTCTCCGCGGAAGTCATCTCATTCTCAAGCGTATAATAAGAGTCAACTGAGTGACTGAGCACCAGGAAACGCATAGGTAGAGTTAGCTTAGAGATCCACACAATTCCCATCCTCATCTCATCCTGGCTGGCTTTCACCGCCGCTTTCTCTTCTGAAGTGTTTTTACTTCACAAGACCAAAATTCTATCCGTGTCTCTGTCTGCAAGGAAATGTAGACTAGACACGCGGGGACAACAGTACGGCGCGGCGTATTGTATCAAATACCAAAAAAAAGGATGAACGGTTTCTTTCACTTCTCGACGGGGTGAAAGTCGTTTTTTCTTATTTATGGTGTTCCTCTCTAGTTTTCCCCCTGATATATTTTTTTGAAGATGTTGTCTCTCCCTTTGAATGATGGGAGTAGGAAAAGCACTTGTTGCCTTGAAAAAAGCTTAAGCTCAAGTCGAATAGGGGAGCAGAGCAGACCTCTGCATGTGTATAAAAAAGTCATAATAATATTTGCCTGCCACACTAGAAGGGGGAAGGAAATGAGGAGAGGATTGCTTTTGCTTTACATTTTACATCAAATCCACGGATAGAATATTGGAGGAGGCAAAGAAGCTTGAAGAAAGTTGAGTAAAGAGTGAAGCACAAGTGGGATTCCGACATCCTTCAGTTTTTCTATTCAACTTGAACGCAGCGCAGCGCGTCGAGTCAAGAACTCAAGTAGTTTAGAATTACATAGCATGGCATATTGTGTTTGTTTAAGATTAATTTTCTGGAAGTTATTAAAATTTAAGATGAAAACTGGTAGGGTTTTGCAACAAGATAGATGGATGCTTCCAGTACAACCGCTACTGTACAAATAAATTTTGGAATATTATGTTGCAAGTCTAACTTTAGCGTTGGCTGAATGTTTTACTTGTTAAATTGATTTGCGATTTGAATGAACCGAAATGATTTTGAATCTACTTTTTCGTAAATCTCATTTGCCCTCTAGTTTTAAATTAGAATTTCCACGAAAGGGGGATCAAAGATAAAAACAGGATTGTAAAATCTCATTTCTGTAATTCATTCGATTGGATGGATGGAAATGCAAGCATGCATTAAGGCCAAATGCATTCATTATACAGATGGGATAGTCTGATAATCTAAAGGGAAACGAGAACTACGTACTACGTATTTGATCTCTAGAAATTCTAAATTTATCCTTTGCCTAGTCTAGTCGAGTCAGTCAATCTAGTGTAATCTAAAGTTGAACCAACTAATCTTGTGAGTCTAAAACCACCTTTATCTTTTTGTTTTTGAAGGGAAACCTCCTCCACATATTGAGTGGCGGTTGGGAGATGAAAGACTGGGTTCTAATGAGCCGATCTACCGGTTGGAGAAAGGAGACGTGTACACGAAGCCACTGAGGGATGTGCAAGTTCGGAGAGAGCATCATGGTGCTAATTTGACATGCTTAACGTTCAATTCCAATTTGACAGATCCATTAACTGAGACTCTTCGTCTCACGCTCTACTGTGAGTTGAAATTTTCATTCCGTTTCATCCTTCCTTTCCTACACGACCGACCCAACTTGTGATTTAATATTGAGTGAAAGCTCGAGTACTAGACCAGACGACGACATGAAGTCTTATCCGTAGACTATGGACTCGAACCATGTACGCACTTTAGGTAGTTAGTTATAATTTCCTGACAGGAGAGCATGGCAGACTAGGCTCAAGTTTCGATCTTTCCTGTTTGATCATAACCTCGTTTGGCACAGGCTAATAATCCTAGGACTTAGGCGGGTGCGTAGTTTTTAAATGGGTGATTTAACCAAGCATCCTCTTAACTGTGACAGATAATCCTGGTCATTCAGGCCAGTGTAGAATAATAATGAGGTTTACAGGACTAGAAGATTTGAATAGTCTGTAGCTAACATTACAATTGTACATCCAAATTCTATCAGAAATATATATATGTGAAGTGTTTACTAGTTTAATTAAATCAGAATTTGGTTCAAATTTTATTAAAATCTACTAATTGCTCTTCTAGTAGGAAAAGAAAATATATATAATATATCAGGAGCGTCAGAGTCAGAGTCAAGTGGTTTGGTTGAGAGCTTTGATTAATCCACTCAATCCACTCCACATCTCAAATCAAAAACTCATCTTTGGATCTGGCTCCCTTGGATTGGATTGTATCACTTAACCCACTTTCGGTTCTTGACTTTCTTCTCTGCGCAAAGCAAAGAATTAAATGAACATTAAGAGAAACTCTGCTCTGGTTCTCAATCCCAATCCGTCCCATCTGACATAAGTACGTTACATGAGAAAGTTTAAATAAAGGAGTAAGGATGAGACGTTCGCTGGGTAGACATAACGAGTTAGGCTTGGTTAGTTTTTTCGTGACAAAGATAAATGAACTGAAGACTTGACCCACTCTGTTCCTTAACCCAATCTTCTTCTTTTTTCCTTGAGAGACTCTGAGTTGTTCAATTAAACTTGATTACATGAGAGTGGTGTGTTGTGTTTCTTTCTTCCATTTTCTTTCCTCGGTCCTCTGCTTTGTTGGACTTTGCCATCATCCCACACGGTGCAGTGCGACCACTATCAGCCAAAATCAACCGAGTTGAAAGGCTCGTGGCAAACCAAAGGCATGAGATTCAATGCGTTGCGACGGGCTCACGACCTGCGGCTATGATTACTTGGTGGATCGGCAGCCCTGGCATCCGCCAACTCACCGACGTGACAATTTTGGTAAAGTAGTAGTAGTACTAGTTCACTAAGTAACATTAGAAGATACGCTAAGGCTAAGGCTCAGATGGGACTGCAAAAAATGGGTGGGCCGGGCAAGGCCAATGTAATGTAGAAAAAAAGGACCAAATCCCAAAAGAATCATCTTAGCTTCTCTTAGTCTGCGCCCAAGAAATCTTATGTTTGCGTGTGTCTCTTAATGTCCACCGTCGTTCTGGTCCTTTGAAATAAGAAAAGAGTTTTTGAAGAAAGTCTTGGCTGAGCTTGGCGGCATGTGTTAGACCTTTGCATTACTTTCAATGGATTTGTTCCCATTCAACCTTGTTTTGAAGTTCTTCGAACCGTGACGAACTTGGTTGGCTAGGAGCAGGGCAGTTGAAATGCAAAAGGAATACTGGGGACCTTTCTTGACAAATGTAATAAATTATTGACAAATGTGTTCATGTGGGATTGACATGCCATGCCAAGCTAAGCTAAGCCAAGCCATGAGACCCATAGAATTTTACTTTCACTGTACGTACGTAAGAAAGTCATAGTGAGCTACAACTATGCCAACCAGCTGTCCGGCCAGCCCAACCCACCCCTTATGTTACCTTTTCAAGATTTTAATCTCTCATAGCATGTGACGGGCTTGAGTTTAATTCCTTCCTCAAATTCATTGAATGTGTCGTAGTCGTCATCATAAGCCAACAGCCAGGTAGGTTATCAAATTCGTTGCTGTTGCTTTTGCTGTCATTTGGTGAACAACCCTTCAGGATAAAATACACCCACCCACCCAATCTAAACCGCACAGCACCAACTGCATTTCATGTCTCTAATTTATCAAACCAGTGAATCTTTTTTCTTGAATGGTTCGTGACGTACGTACGCGGCGCATTTGGGACAAATAGATCAAATCCGGGAGAAAAGTGAAAGGGAAAGTTAAGGACTTTCACTTTCTTCTCTCATTTATTATTCCTACGACATATTCTATGCAGAAGTCAATTCTTTGCTTAAACCAGGCATGCTATAGTCATGTATGATATTTCCTTAAGATTTTCTGTCAATTGACATGCACACGCAGTATGCAAGGAACTTAATATCAGGCATTTCCCCGTCCACACATGTTGTTGAGCCATAACGTGATTCTCACTTAATTATTATTGTGTGCCTCATAAGGCCTTTGTTCCGGTCGTTAGAGAGTAGACCGGAACTGTAGGTTCACTCAATCGTTGTTTGGAATTTTCCATAGGTTACTTACCTAGAATTTAAATTTGAGGACAAGGTAATACTTGGACTAAATATGCTAAAACCATTTAACTAGGTCAATATTTTCTAAACGGTTGCATTTAAAGTTATGGACCTAGTACTTAATTTATGTAATAGTACAGAAACTCCCCTTTTTATTGTAGCAGAAATCAACCTAGATTCTGAGAGTGTTTAGTGTGAATTGAATGTTGGAAGTTATTTTGATTGTGTACGAAGTACAAGTGGATAATTCAGTGTTTGTTCTTTTCTTGTTCGTCCCATTTTCCAGGGAGATGAAGAGTCAGACGGCCAAACAGTAGAGACTGATGAAGTGGAGAACGTTACACGGAGTAGTTTGGGTCTTGTGCCGTCTATTGAGGATGACGGTGAAAAAATAACATGTCGAGCTGAGAATCCATGGGTGCCGCGGAGTTTCGTAGAAGACTCATGGGTCCTCCAAGTCGTATGTAAGACAACCATAAATCTCACAGCAAAGATTTTCCAATTTACCCGTCCTCCTTTCCCTATAAACTGAAAAGAACACATGCGACTTTTACTCTTTCTTCCTCCTTTTGGGATACTAGTAGTTACTCTTCCCTGCCGTCCAACCATGACTCTGATTTTATACTCAAGAAGCATTAACCTGAAAGTAAAGTGTGTAACGTAATACTCAGTGTCCCAACATTTCACGCCTTTGGGATGACCATTCCTAAGATGGATTTATGAGAATGAAAAGGTTTTCGGACACTCAGGCTAGACTTTCTCTGCTATTTTGCTCTGTCCCCTCCTGATGCGTCACGGATGAATTGGAAGAAAGGACAGAGGCAAAAGAAAGATATTATCACTCACTCTCAAAGCACAGCATAGTAGAAAATCCTCGACAAGGGAGAAAGTAAAAAATACGTACAAGGAAGGAAAAAGCAGGCAGGGGAAAATTGAAGACGGGAAAAAAAGAAGTTCAAATCGGAGGAATGATATGTGTTCTTTCTCTTTTTTTTTCTTTCTTCTTTTTTAGACTCACCCATGGCAGAGCTTCGACTAGGTTCTGCTCTGAGGAAAGACGGCATCAAGGAAGGGGATGACGTGTATTTCGAGTGCCATCTCAAATCCAATCCTCCTATTCACAAACTCGCGTGGATGCTCAATGTGAGTAATTTAGAACTCTAATGTTATTCTTCTTGACAACTTGGGTTCAATGCTATAGCGTTACGTCCAGTCCAAGCACTTCAAAGTCGCCTGGACTTGACTGGACCACTTGATCTCAAAATACGTACGGTGTTTTCCTTCCATTTACATTTGAATTTTCTTTGTATCGCTTAATTGGATTCTGAGCAGCTGAAAGTAGGTCATGGGACTATTTAATGAACCATGTTTGACAGACATGATAAAGCGATGACAGATTCTGTTATGTTAATTAGTTTGACTAATCAGCTTTCTCCTAAAACAGGTTAGTTACAGACCAGTTTTACCTTAAAAGCAAATGTCTATTGTTTATGTGCTACATTAAATTCAGATTCGCCAAGGAAAGCTGTAGCTCAAAATTTGCCTAGAAGAGAAGATTGCCTAAGCTTCTTAGCATTGTCTTATTATATCAGACATTTCCTTTTGTTGTAAGAACTCTTTAGAGACAAGACAGCATAAGGTAATAATAACATGCCTACGCTTGGCTCTAGGAGCTGAATCTTATTCAAGATGAAGGAAGTTTCCAGATTTTGCTTGGTTTGAGTTTGAATCCTCTTACTATTATTATTATTGTTCCTGCCAAGTGGAGAGAGGACGAGTCTTTGGCAAGGAGCAGAGTAGGATTTTGGTGTTTATGTTCATGGGACTACAAGTAGAAGTAAGAAGTAGTAAAGAGAGGAGGCACATACTTGGGAAAGTCCATAAATAAAACCACGCGGGCACTTGCCTAACACTTCGCTCCTGAAATTGTTTCACTTTTGTTTTGATTCCCTCTTTCTTATTTATCTTCCTAGAATCAACTGCTCCAACACAATGTGACGGCTGGGATTATCCTGAGTAACCAAAGTTTAGTTTTGCAATTGGTGTCCAGGAAGAGTGCTGGGAATTATAGTTGTGTGAGCAGTAATGCCGTTGGGACGACCATCAGCAACATATTTCCTCTCAGGGTTAAATGTAAGTCAATTCTCCTCTTTCTCTGTTTTTGTTTTCTTCTCAAGACAATTTGATGTCATTGCCCTCAGACCATTCATCATTAACAGAGCGCAAATTACAGAATTAATTAGCTGGATTAAATGCAGCAGCAGGGGCAAAAACAAACAAAACTACAAAATTTCCTTATAATGTGAATGTGGGCGTAAAAAGAAAAGTTTTAACCAC
>WJEZ01001269.1:0-18555 GCA_009869925.1 Thalassaphorura encarpata | reverse complement strand
AATTTTATTTTTCTTCCGATCTTTCAGTGAAAGAAAAAATAACTGAAGTAGCCCGCTATAGAGCCAAATATGGCAAGTTGGTTTGAAGACGAGGAGGAAAATTAGGATATTTCTTGTTCAATATGAATTAGAACTAGTTATTTATGCTTTACCAATACGAGTCAATTTGAACTCTCACACAGCAAGGATCCACATGTTATGATGAACAAATAAATAAGTAAGTAGTTGCGAGGAACTAGTTGCCTCTTGTACCAAGGAGGATTTATTAAAAAATATAGAAGTTATGAATATGATTAATTAATAATTATATTGACAACTAAATTAAAACAAGTGTAAGAATTATAACTCAAGTTATGTTCTACGTCTTATAGTAACAATTATTAGAAATTCAATTGGTATGCACATGCACGTAGGCACAAACATTATAAAACACCTCAAATCACCAGATTCCTATCCTCTGTAACAATAGTTAAAATAGTTTATTAATATTTGGTTTTTCATATGATAATTTACTAAATGATATGTTAATTCTCACACAAACCTGAAGTTTTTGGGGACGGAGAGCGTGGACTTGATCTTTTGCGAGTACTGGATCTATTGTTATTGCTAAAATTAAAAAAAGATTAGTTACATTTTAGTCACAATAGCTTAGCCTTAGATTTTTTTTTTGATTGTACTGTGCTTGCATTACTTGGGAATGACTCTTTTTCCTTGGACTGTAGGAAGGGAATCAGAGGAACCTCCGGATTTTAAAGATCCTCCAGAACTATCTCGTGAGCCAACAGAATTATTTTTCCGATGAGATTTGTGTGTAGTATCTGATATGCTAAATTAATAATTAAAAATTCATTAGTATACAAGGATGAAATTTTGACCTGGACTTGACTTACTTTTTTCCAATTCTTCGTTTTTCTAATTCCCGAGAAATTGCATCAGGCATTTGTGGAGTGGTAGGTACTTTTCCTTTGTCAGTCCCTTCCTTTGAAGCCCTTCCATTTTGAATATGTTGTTCATAGCCATTCCATCCAGCCTCTTCGCTCGCATCTCTTCTAAGCCCTGATGCAATTTCATCATCTGATTGTGATTTTGTGATGAGATCAGCTGAATACGAAGGTCTAGCTGCTGCGATAGGACTTCGACAACACACGCTGTTTACATCTTCCAATTTTCTCAACAGCCTTTCGTTTTCTCGACAAACCAATTCTTGATCTCGAATTAACAAATCCCTCACAGCTATGAGTTCCCAATTCTCATTCCTTAGAGCTGAATTTTCTTCCAAGAATTGATGAACTGTTTCAACCAATTGAGCTTGTTCCATTTCTTCTACTTTTTCTTTGCTCAGCCCTTCAAGGACGCCACCACCGTTTGAGGTCACCGATCTAGGGAATGACCCACCTTCACCCCCTCCTCCAACTTGAAGCAATTGTCTAAGTTGAGAATTTTCTTCTCTCAGGGCAACCACCTCCCTCTTCAAACTTACGATAAGGGCTTCTCTTGGGTCCTAAAATACACAAACGTATAATAAATTCTAAAGGTCAAAGGTCAATATCTAACAATCTTACCATTACGACGACTGGTTTGGTCCGGATTCGCTTAGCTCTTGCGGCATATCTTAACGTATTCAAAGTTTCACTCATATTTGTCTTGGCTGGAGAAATACAAGCAATCTGGACAAAAATAAAATTAATTTAGAGCTTGAAATTTTGTAAATTTTTTGTAAAAAAGTCCGAACCATGAGCGTGACTCCATTGCCAGCCAAACTATCTGCAAGTAATTTTGTTAATTTTGAGTCTCTATAAGGAATATGTCCATTTTTTTTCTTGGCGTCACTCAAAGACGCAATGCAGTAGCCAAGGACCATCAGACTCTTATTAATATTATTTGCTTCTTCTAGAGTTTTCCCTTCAGACTGTGTCTTTTTTGTCATTTCACTCCCAGCCAAATCAACAAAGTTTAACTTTCCATGACGAGAGATAAAAACTCCTTCTTCAGATGCCTATGGACAAAGATAAAAAATTAACTCATATCCCAAATCAACCAATTTGCACTAATTGGCAAAAATTATTGAATATGGCATATAAGGCTAAGTTAAGTAAGCAAGAATTTTTTAGAACCCGGGAAGTTATTTTGCATTTGCTCGAGGCGAGTCTCGGGTCAAGAAACTTGGATGGATGGTTATTTTTACATTTTACTTCCTTAATTTCTTGAGTTTAATTTCCAAAGCGATTTTAATGGCTTGGCGTAGGCCACAATACATATCATTTGCATTGTCTTGGCTAAGTTAATGAATAAAGTAAAAGCTAAAGTGAGGCTGGATGGCCATAGGCTAAGCTCAGATTCTAAATTATTCACAATCCAATGCCCCATCCATCGTACTTTGACATTTTCCTTTCCTTTCTTTCGTAACTTTCTTTAACTTTGCCAATGGCCAAGACAATAAGGAAACAAAGAAAAGAAAAGTTGCGAATTGAATTGATGGCTTTGGTATTTAATTTGCAGACAGACTAATTGCTGCTAAGACTGACTAATTACCTTTTGCTCTGAAGTGATGTGGACAGTGAGGATGGTGTGACTCCGACTAGAATATTCATTCATGTTATGACGCCCAGTAGCTCGATTTCTCATTCCTTCTTCTAGCACTGCCAGCAGATCATCAAATTCTTCACATTCAACCATAAATAAATTTTCAACAAAAAATCCTCCAGTTTTTTTCTGCCATCTCACCGCCAGCGGTTTACGTTGAGTTCCTGGATTCAAGAGGTCAATCACCTAGAGCAGAGCAAGAAAAAAAAGTCATAGAGTATACCCATCGATCATAGTCATAGAGTGCTAGTGAACCACCTGGTTTGTCCCTCTGGTGTCCTTTATAAATAAAATATAAATTTTGCTCCCTGGCCGCCTGCCAATCAGTCAGTCTCTTTCAAATTATTCAGGGCTTATTGAGCTATTAAATTTAATAGGGAATTTTGTTGCGTGATTCTTTATATTTCCTCCTTTGCAAAAATTTCTTTAGCTAAGTCTAGTACTGTGGAATGGAATGACCAAGGTTTTTTTTTTACCCGTACGTAAGAATTGGACTGGACATATAATATTGGATTTTTGTTGCCAGCTCGCTCAAAGTGGGAATAAAGGATTTAGGGTTTCAGAATACGTAATGGCGACGACGAGCAGGACTCAAATGGATTCCATTAATTGAAAATTCATTGACGTTACGTACACGTACACGTATACTAGGGTAGTGTGACTAATGGCATGGAAATGGAAAAACGAAAAGTATACATAGTACGTAGGAGTCTAGTATTAACATAACATAAGGAGGTGGTAGTTGACTCTTTTATAATGCAAAATGCAAGAACGGCTCTTCAGAATTTGCAATTTGCATACTACAGTAGATAGATCCTTCGTAAATTGGGTAAAATCACATATGCGAAAAAAAATATAGGATAGAATGAGGGAAAATACAAACGATCCTTCCTTCGTTCGTCCAAATTGTCCAACTAGTGTTAAAGAATCCAATCGATTCACATTGAATCGATCCTAAATTCAATGCGAATGCGGGGTGGCGTAAAAAAATGAAAGTCCACTTATATAATTGGACTCAATGCAAATGCAAATACCAAATAATATACACAAACATTGACCAATCAATATCACGAACGAAGTAACGTAATGTTACAAATGTGTACATGTAGACTGGACTCATTTGATTCATTATGCCAAAGGATGTCATGGCTAATTAGAGATTGGCTTAATTAAAATTTAGCTGGACAATAACAACACACTAGGAGGTCTGAGGATTTGTGGTCCCTTTTTTGGTAGAAAAGCATAGGAATCGATTTATTTAGCATATGTTGATAAAAATGGGCAAAAGCAAGATTGGAAATATCGATACGTAGTGGCAGTAGTGGGTTGAGCCTAGTGGTTGGCTATGACTCACCTTTTCATTGTATATTTCAAGAAAGGATGCTTTGAGAACAAAGTGGAAGTCATTCCTAGTTTGAAGTTGATCAAAGAGGTAGAGAAAAGAGCGAAAGACGAGTCCATGGTCGGCTGAAAATGGGTCCGGATTCTTCTCAAACTGCCAGAACAAAAAGAATGTTGATTAATTTCTAGCCTTAGCCTTAGCCTTAGCCTTAGTGTAGTTTTTGGTTAAATCATGTGATTGGGGTCAGGGGTCATGACAGGAAGTCAGAAACAATGAACAAGGGAATTTAGCACTAGGTTATGACTAATACTCTGCTTGAACCTTGAGTACATCAAGTTTAAAAGGTTTCAAACAAAACCACTTATGATATTAAGGATTTAGTTTCACACAGTCAAGGCTAAAACGAAACAATACATTATGGCATGAGCTTTTTAATTTGTGTCATGGGCATTAGTTGGCTTAGAGGTCAAGATTTGACCCAAAATTCTGGAGACGGACGCACTCACGTCAGTTAATTTTGTTAACGTGTTGGATTGAATAACCACAGATTGGGGCCTGGCCTCTTTGCTTTGGCTACCAAAAGTCAATGTGTATGCAAAATCATATTCAAGGGCCTTACCGCTTATGAAGGTAAACCTTACCGAATTAATGCACCTCTTAAGGGCTAATGGCTCACAAGGGACACTCTGGAAGTTCAAAATTCTTGACGAACACTTCGTGAGTGTCCCTTGTCAGATTTCTATTTATATTTTTTCTGAATTTCCATGTTGAGCACATTATATTGCAATGTCACCCTGACGTACGAATTGCATGGCACTGCGGGCAGGCGGGGTCACATTGGCCAAGAACTGACAGTCAATAGCCAAAACTAACAATACAAGTATATTTTTCTTTTCATAAAATTCATGGGAGTTCTTTACGACTTTCTTAGAATTTACCACGTCAATGGAACTAAAATGAACATTCACGCTACGCTACCATAAAAATTGCCAAAGCAAATGTTGTCAATTTTTCTCCTTAAATTCAAATCTATACTAAATTCTTAATTCTAAATTCTAAAAAAAGAAAATACAATGCAATAAAGTGTCAGATTATAAAATTGCATGCATTGGCATTCGTTTCGTACTGCTGCAATGACTGTACGACGGTACTACATGGATATTGCATGCACCAACACCAGCGTCAACCAAGTATTAAAAACCGGAAGAGAAAAACAAATGATTAATTAATTAATACTAGTCAGGCCAGGCCAGGGCATCGGCATATGAAACATCAAATATTCTTCACCGCTACCCGTTTCCGGGTTCTTTTCCCTAAGTAACAAATCCTACCAACGTACCAACTACCCCGGTGGCTAATAGTTTTCATAAATACAAATGATAGCTGAGCTGACTGATGATTTTATGACATAGGTCCTTCGTGCAGAAAACTAAACTTGTGTTTAAAGTCAAGTAGTAGTAGTGAAGTGACTTTGAGAGGGAATCAATAACAAACACTCCACACGCTACGCCACGATATTCGCCCTACTACACTACTACTAGAGAAAAAACCGAAAAAGGAAAAGGCAATAAAGGATCGATGACAAAAGCATGGCATAGCACTAGGACAACACTCAACGTGTTATTACTCCCACCCTAAAAAATAAAATATCCTTTTCCTTCCTTTTTGCGACCGAACTGACCACACGACGAATGGAAATGAAAGGTTTTTTAAAATTCTTCATTTGCGTCATGGTTTTCCCACAGAATTGATTTGTCGGTCCAAAAACAAAATGACAGCAACAGAGTTCAGTCCACCCTTCAACCCGTTTGTTCTTTTGTTTTTTCTATTTACCCCGAGTAGAATAAAATTTCTATTGCTATTGCTCCTAGTATTGTCTCAAGGCATGGGTTGAATAATCAAGTTATAAAATAAAATGTTTGTGCACTCAATTCTATTCAACACTTGGTTTTGCTCATTTCTCAATCCTTATGCAAACATCCTGCCAACCATACAAATGCTTATGCAAATAATACGAATACGATTGGATTGTTGACTTATTTAGACAGATTAAAATATCCATGCTGCTAAGTGGATTAAATCGTTATTGACTCTCCAGTCTATCAAAATCCATTACTACCCACGTAAAATTATTTGGTTTTGGATAACTCAATAATATTCATTCGTCTTTTGCATGATTTTTTTTTATATTGAGTCATTCCGTTTGATTTTGAAGAATACTACACTGAAATTTGACATATTTAAGTAAAATAATGTAATGTTAACAAATTTTGAAGTTGAGTCGGTCAAATCAAACGAAACTAAACTAAATCAGTCAGTCAGTTGGAATTTAATTGCATTAAACGTCCAGTCCTTGTTATGTTGGCTGGCGGTTTAAAATATTTACGAGGAAAATTCGCACCACCGTTTGTATTCTTCGTACCGAATCGTAAATGACATTCAGAGGAGTCAAGGCAAATTGAAGGCAAGTTTTTGGACGTATAACGTATACCATAGGAAATTGAGTTCAGTCAATCATATCGACAAGACTGTCATTGTCATTCCCATTGCTATCTCTTCTCAATTTCTCATCAAATATTCCTTACACTACTCAAAATTATATTTGGCCAATATTCCTTTTAATAATTCTACCAATTTGGTTGATTCAATTTTGACGGCACATGTCATGCAAATACTAGCATAGCGCAGACCTTGGCATTCATAACAGCTCAGCTCGTGGGTTCAAGTTTGCCAATTATTTGTCCAAAATAGTTTAAAGCTAAAATCAGACCCAGACCCATACCCCACGGAGAAGGTTGTATGTTATTTCCTAATGCGAATCGATTATAGAGCTCTATATCATTCTTAGGTTGCTTCGCTATTGTCAAGTGTATTGTAAATTAATAAAACGACCAATACGTTGGAATGAATGTGACAGGGTTCATGTCAACTAGTATATGTAATCAATCAATCACAATACTAAAGGAAATATATAGGAAAAAAAAACCTTGTGCTGACCTAATACATATTGCATACATTTGGGGCAAAGTGAGAAATTTAGTTACTAGTTATGAGAGACTGACCAGATGTGGTGGTCCTGTCAACGTATGAGTTTTTCCAGAGCCAGTTTGTCCATAGCAGAAGACAGTACACGAAAATCCATCAATTGCCATTTCAATCAGATCGTTTGACACCAGAATGATGTAAAATGTCTTCTTGAGCTGCTTCTGGCTCAAATACAACATTGTACGTGAAGGATTTTCCTTTTTCTTTTGGATTCAAAGCTTCCAACCAAATTTGTCCTCGACCTGGAAAATGGACAACTGACTCATCACCGGATTTGAGCTCTTTGTCATTCAATGGGCGGACTCTGGAAGGAAATGAGTCAAAGGTCAAAGGTCAACCTTGTAGTATTGTATTTGTATTTGTATTTTACCTGACGACGACATTGATGCTGTTCTTGTCCCCTGGATCCATCGTCTCAAATTCAGACTCAAGTGTTTGAAGAGAACTTGCACTTCCGAGACTTGGTAAAATTCTAGAGAAAAGGCAAAAAAAGGAAATAAGACTACTTCCGGTTTTTTTTCTTCATCACCATCCGGGTGGGACCGGATGTGACTTGAGCAGAGCTACACGTGAAATTCATAAACCATCTTGACTTTTGAGAAAAACAATGCTAAAAACCCTAATGCAAAAACCAGGTGGGGAAAAAGACCTTGATACTTGGAATTGGAATGGAATTGCAAATCATTGCGTGTTTTGTGTTTTGTTCTTTGTTTTTTTATTTTCTCCAGTTTGTCCAGCCACAGGACACGAGAACAGAGTCTGACGTGACGTATTGTCTTTAGCATTTAGAAACTAAGCGCTGATGCGTGAATCATTCATGAATTTTTGGATATAGACGTTACGTTGACGTTGAATACCATGCTATGTCATGCCATGTCGTGAGTGAATGCCAAATTCTGGACAAAAACATTTTACGTGGACAACTTGAGCTAACTTGTTATTATCCATGTTATTATTAGCATTCTGTTTTAACTTTATGGTTTTGGCATTTACATAAGCTGTGACTAGACTAACTTTAACCGGCCGGGTCTTGACAAAGAAAACAATATTTGTTCATTTTTAGTATGTAAATTTATAATAAAATGAAAAAAAAGTTCTTTAAATTGTTTAATTCTACTTATTCGTCATGTTTTGACACCTTTTAGTGCACAATGGTCATTTTTCTGTCAGAAATTGTCAATAAATTTTGAAATATATGAAAAAATGAAGAATTTCCTCATTATCAGCAAGAATTAGGCAATAATTTTCACAAAAATGTCAGGAATGAACAAATTTTCAAATTAATAATGACAAAATACGAATTTTAAAGATTTTGATGCTACACTTGCCAAAAATTGTGCAAAATATATTGACTTTTAAGGTTTTACGTTCATAATGACTTGATGATAGTTTAAAAAGCAAAAAAAAAACGGATTGGTTTGCATACCCATTATTAGAAAAAGTAGATTGTCCAGTAAAAGTTTCTTTGCGAACATGCGGGATTCTAGGAGAAGTGATGAGGACATTATCACCCCTCAAATAATTTGATTGTGAAATTGACATTATGGATGATCTCGTCGGAGCTGACGTCGTGGGTGACTGTTCCCGAGAACTAACCATTCTCCCAACAATACCACAAACTCCTTTGCAATGTTCATTAATTCTCAATTTAACAATTAAAAATCCACAAAAATCCACAAATAACAACAATCACAAATCACAGTGACAGCACCTCACAGTAAGTAAGTAGTACGTAGTGTTCAATTTTTTTGTAAGTCAATTTTATTTAGATTGTCAACTTGAATTGAATTCTGATGTGGCCAGCTGTCCAGAGTGAAATGAAGGAACAGGTAAGAAATTCTGTGACTCAAATACCCGGAGAAAGTTGAGAAAAGTCTACATGGCAAGGCAGAAGTTGAATTTTGTTGTTGGTCACTCGTATCATGGCGATGAAAAAACAATCAATAGTTTAGTTACAACTTTTGCTTGCTTCTCAATTTCCATTTCCAAAATACACACCTGTCCACTTCTCAGCGTCAGCACTTGTGGGTTTTTGTTCTCAACTCTTTAATATTAAAAATCAATCAGCCCATTGGCTTTTAAACCTAAAGACTACAGACAAATTAAAAAATTCATTCAGCTCCCACGTACACGTACGCGTACGTCAACGGAACGTGTTTTAATTTTTATTTTGTGAATCCACTAAATAATTTAACTTTGACCTCCAATTTTTCATAGCGCATGGCATACGTACATTACAAAAAATTCAGATTATTGCAGATTTTATTTTTTTTTGCTTGCATTATTTTTCCACGTCATGTGATGAAATGACAAGAGGAAAAATACAATTCATCATTGAAATTTATGATATTTTTATTTTTCTGAAGGTTGATTGATCCATGTGTGTGTGTGTGGGCAAGCATCTGTCTCATTTTGTAAACCACAGAGTAAATTCGCATATTGGCAAATTGGTGGATTGGCAGAGTCAACCGACCGCATTAATGAGTTTGAAAGGAAACGAAATGAGATTATGCATTTATTTGGCGGGTAGCAGCAGCGGCCTTTAATGTACGCCACGCCAAACCACAGCAGACATGACAATGAGCCAATTGTCTTGGTTTTTTTAAATATAAGTCGGCTCACTCACTAAGCTATCTCATCAGATAAATCCTAAACCTAAGGCCAGGCTAAGGCTACAGCTTACTGCCCCTCAGTTTTATTCTAACCTTTGGCTAGTTAATTAATTCGTATAATATGAAATTGTTCATTTTCCTAGCCTTAGCCGTCGCGTCTTACCCTTACAGGGCTTTTGGTTTTTTTAAATATATAAGTCGGCTCACTCACTAAGCTATCTCATCAGATAAATCCTAAACCTAAGGCCAGGCTAAGGCTACAGCTTACTGCTCCTCAGTTTTATTCTAACCTTTGGCTAGTTAATTAATTCGTATAATATGAAATTGTTCATTTTCCTAGCCTTAGCCGTCGCGTCTTACCCTTACAGGGCTTTGTCTCAACTTGCCCCGCCTGATCAAGGTTTTAATCCAGGAAATCAGTAAGAAAACGAGACAATTCTTAAAAAATACCCAATAATTAATTAATTAGTTTTAACAGAGTCGCAGGTGGACCACCAGCCAATCGCGTAACAATTTCAGTAGGAGAAAAAACAGGGAATTTTATATACACAGCCAATGGGATAACCTATGACCCTCAAAAGATTACAGCATCCGGAGAATATTTCAACAATGATTTTACCCGATTCGGGTTTGCTCGTATTTATTTGACTGTGGAGACAGGCGTTTATTACTGGGAAGCACATCCAGCACCAACTGCACCAAATCGACTCAATGTCTACATTGAAAATTATTATCAAGATGCATTTTATTTTGAAGTCATTTGTCCATATCCAGTTCGTGCTCAATTCGATTTGGATGTTTATAAATTCAACGAAACTACGATTCTTGTAGAAGGACCACCCAAAAGTCATTTTTATTAATTCATTCAATTTAATTGGAATAAAATCATTCATTGGCATTGCGCATTGTATTAAAAATATTTTTGAGCCACCCTGTATACAATTAATTCATATATGAAGCCAGAATCAAAATTCAAGGATTTTTGTCAAAAAATAAACTTGTTTTCCTAAAATCCTGAAGGAAACATTGGATGGGTCAAATCCTGTTTAAGCTCCAAAATATTTTTATATTCATAAATAGTTACAACGCAGTAAAGCCAAGCCAGGCCAATCGATGGGTATGACGATAACGTAATTGCGAGGCCAAGCCTCTTCTTCTTATTGTTATTCAACAACACAACATTATACAGATGGACCAAAAAAGAGAAAGAGCCTTGGGTCTACCCAAATAAGAATAAGAATTAGAAATCTTGCTCTAGTCAGTTGTCCACTGCTACTGCTTGCTACTACTCGTGCGTACGTGCAGCAAATTGCTTCATCCAAAATGTTGAAATTGGTAAGAAAACAATTAATTTCAATTTTATATATTATTTCATGAGCTAAATTTTTATATTGACAGATTATACTAGTGTCCATCCTGACGGCGGGAATTTTTGAACACGCATGCGCCCAACAACAGTATGTGCGCAGACGCCAAGCTCAAACTCTTCTTGCGGCCAAGCCAGTGGAAGAAGAAGAACCTTTGCGCCCAAAAGTCTATGAAATTCGAAGTGAAGTTTCTCCTAACATTGGGGATGGGAATTTCAAATATTACGTAGAGACATCTGACGGACTTCAAGCTGAACAAGAAGGGTATCTGAATCGCCCAGGGCAATCTCAAGTTCATGAAGGTTCTTACACCACATTTGATGAGGCAGGACAAGTCGTACGGGTAAATTACATCGCAGATAAAAATGGATTCATGGCTTCCCCTGATTCTCTCCCTACCCCACCACCAATTCCACCAGAATTGATCAAAGCAAGAGAAGATATTTTGGCTCAACAAAATCAAATACGACAAGATCATTTGAATCATTTTAGAGCTGCACATAGGGCTGCAACTGCTGCTGCTACTGGTCGCAAATAAATTAATTCTCACTAGATGGCACTTGTATGTTGTCTGAAAAATATTTTTTTTAATTTTGAAAATTAAATGAACAATAATAATAATTATAAAGTCTTTGATTCTGTTTTCTAATCTAATTCACACCGCACTCATTCTAAAAACTACCACTCACTATTTACTATTTTGTACATTTATGTATATATTTTGCATTGCTAAATATAAATATAAAATTATATAACAATATACATGATTGATTAAGTGGATAAATAAATCTCATGCTGCTAACAAAAATGACACACTCAAAAAAAAAAGTTTAAGTTTCAAGTAATGAATTAAGCTCTGCTCTAGTTTTTGTAGACGGTAGTCAAGAATAAATAATTGTAATAAAATTGTGTAAATATAAATTAACAAGAGTTGTTGTAAAAAGACTAATTAGTTGATGAGTGATGAGAATTTTTAAATGACTTCTTCATTCCGTTGAGTAAATCCTGCTGAGTGTTGAGTGAGTGGAATTGTTTCTGGGGATCGATGCATGATTTGTCCACTCATCTCTGAGGATTGTTTCAACAACAGAGTTTGTTTTGGTTTGGACAATTTCCCCCCACCTCCTCCCCCCATTACACTACCCCTTCCTTCAGACTTTCGATTCATAGGGGGTTGAGCCCCAGCGGGAATTTCAAATTGACTGCTACCCTCTAGCTGAACTGAGGCCAAAGGGATGTCCAAACATGGAGATATGATTCGAGGGTTATTGGCAAGAAATTCAACAATTTCTGATGACTGTGGACGACTACTTGGTTCAAATGTCCAACAGGAACGGAATAAAATTTCACTGTAATGGAATGGATAGAAAATTTTAAAATTTGACCTTTGACCTTGGCGGCGGTATGGTTTGACTTACAGCTCTGGTTTGACTCCACTAGGGATTGGAAGAGTTTGTCCAGTCTTGACATGTTCCAAAACTTGATTGTTGCTCAACCCTTGAAATGGAAAACTTCCAAATGTGATGATTTCATAAAGTACAACGCCAAATGACCAAACGTCAGACATTGGAGTATAAATCCCATTCTCTAAGCTTTCAGGAGCCATCCATCGCACCGGCAACAGTCCTAGGTCAAAGGTCATGGTCAATAATCTTATTCAATTCTCCCGCTTTAATTCCCTTACCTTTTCTATGATATCTGTAATAATCATTTTCATACATTGGACGAGTCATTCCAAAATCTCCTAATTTTACAACACGACTTGCATTGACTAGACAATTTCGACAGGCTAAATCTCTGTACAATAATATAAAAATATAATTAATTAATTGGCTAATTAATATATTAATTAATTTTTGCTACATACCTATGAACATATTTCAATTCTGCCAAGTATGACAGAGCTCTGGCAACGTCCAAGGTCATCGAGGTCAAACGTTTGCTAGAAATTTCATTTGATTCTTCACAATTGACTTCATTCACGAGGTGACGTCGAGCCAAGAGGTAGGTTTTTAAGTTATCTAATTTGTAAATGGTTAATGGTTATTTTTTCTCCATGGGTTAGGTTGGTTAGGTTATTTTACCATAAAGCATAAATTCCATGATTGTGTACAATGGCTCTGATTTGGAACAAACGCCAAGTAATTTGATGATATTTTTATGATCAAATCTTTTCATGACTTCAGCCTCTCCTAAAAATTCCAATTTTTCTTCACACGTAGAAGTTGCTTTGAACGTTTTGGTTTTTACAGCCACAGCCACCTTAAAAATTATAGATTAATTAATTCATTTTCAATTAAATATAATGAAAATAATTTATTTACCCATCCTTTGTCATCAAAAAAGCATTCTCCTCCATAGACAGTGCCAAATGCACCTTCACCTAGCTTTCGATTGATGACAACACGATCACGTGGGATTTCCCATTTGTCTAGCGCTGAAATGCTATTGGTTGCAGATAAAATGTCAATTCCATATGCTTTGAAATATTCCCGCGTCTCAGCTACACGACGATCGTATCTATAAAAATAAAATTGAATCAGAATTTAGCCTGCCTGTTCAGCCTGGTCTATTTTTTCTTGTACCTTCTTTTAATGATGGCAAAACAAACGACTAGGATTGTGCCAAGAATACTAAAGCCAATCACGTTGGCAATTACAATCGCAACTTCACACGTGACGTCCAGAGCTGTGGCCAATGTTTCAAGGACGCATGTCGTTGGTGGTTCAGAACCATCGTGTGGAATTGACCCATCTTGATTCAACCACGTGATGGCGGATAAATTCAAATCCAAACTAAAACAATTATTAATTAATTAATTAATCAGCCACTAATTAATTAAATGGCATGTCCTTACTCTCCATCGATGATTTCATTTGAATTGTTCGGCGTGATTGGATGAAAAGAGCCAACAATATGAGTTTCTTTATTGAGCCATTGAACAACGTGAATAATTGAAAGTCTTGATGGACCACCGATGAATTTTATGTGTCCACTCACACCATTAAAATCCGTAGAATTTATAATCTCAACAAATGTGCTAAAAAAATACAAAAATGTAAAAATTAATTTCGAAAGGTTAAAACTCCAAAACTCGGAAATTACCTTGTAGTTTTATCATCATGTAAATTTGAGATGTATGAAGGATGTTCTTTGAGTAATTTGTCAAGAGCAAGAGCATAGGTCCAAACTGCATCATAGGCATAGCCAGCATAGTCCGACTTTGTCAAATTCATTGCACCCAGTGCCTTGGAATAATTTTGTTTCCATTCTCTCACTGTAATATTTTCTTGCATCAAATCATCATCAGGGGCAAAATAAGCATACTGAAGGCTCAAGTGACCATTGATTGCCTGAAGAAAATACAAATAAAATTAATACGCATGCGCATTTGCATGTACTTTATGTTTTTGACTGTTTCTTACTTGAATCATTTCAGTTGTATTACAAGGAATTGGTTCTTTTCCACTGATTTTATTAAACGTGTCCGTATCATACCATTCTGGAATGAACCAAACCGGAAGGAACCAAACATAGCCTTCTTTAGCTGTCATTTTTTGTTTATATGCTTCACACATTACAGCTCGAGCAGAATGATCATAAAAATCACCAAGGATAATCTTGGCTTTTTTCATCTTGAGATCTTGCAAGTACTAAAAGCCAAAAAAAAAGAATCAAATTCCAAGTACAAGTTCAATGTTTGTCTTCATCCATTTCCACTCACCTGTGACATGTTAAGTGCATGACGCTCCCTTGGAAACTTTCTATTCGCAATGAACGCAATGTCATTCTCTTGTAAAAGGTCATGAAGATGACTAATGTACTCGGCATATTTTTGTCCTTCTTCAGTCAGTGATAGTGCATGACGCTCTCTTGGAAACTTTCTATTCGCAATGAACGCAATGTCATTCTCTTGTAAAAGGTCATGAAGATGACTAATGTACTCGGCATATTTTTGTCCTTCTTCAGTCAGTGAAGCAATTCGTTTCCACCCTAATTCTTGAAATAATCTCAAGTAGACATGTCTAGACAAAAAAAAAGAGACAAATGACTTTGACCCTTGAACCTTTAATATATTTAGTTGTAGTTATACTCACTGATATTGTTTATTTTCTCCAATCGTACGGAAAAAGTAAGGATATTTTTCTCTATCTGAGAAACTTGAGCCTTCTGCAGAATAACTGATGACGACGGTTTTAAAATGCCGGGCAACGCCTGCCAATGGTTCTACTGTGTCAGAACAAGCTGGACCTATTCAAGCAAAAAAAAAATAAAATTCTGTGGGCCAATCCAATCCAATTATTTCTCCTTACCAAGAATTCCAGCCATAGATGTAAATGTTGGGAGTCGAATATAATCAATAAAACTTTTCATGACCATGTCAGCACGGCATTGTCCATCATACACATGAAGTCTTAAAGAATAATCTCTTAGAATCGTAGAATTTGCATTCACTGCTTTCGTGGCCATATCAGCAGCTAAATAAAAATTATAGAGTTAAAGGTCAAAGGTTAAAGGTCGCCGTAACGGAAGTATTTACCTGTAGTGACCCCTCTTGCCGTATATGAGCCAGTCATAGGGAAAATCCCACCAATGTACAATGGAGTTTTGTCTTGATCCGATGTTGATTTCCAAGTACGCCAAATCAATTCATTTTGTTTCATCCATTGACAAGCGACGGATTCCATGAGTTGAGAATTTTCTTCACTGCTCCCACTCAGCCGTTTTACATTAGTTTTGTACAATTGTAAAAAATTTATATATTCTTCCTCTGTAAATGAGATTCTATGAACAGCCTAAAATAAAAACAAAACAAACAAATATTAACTAGTCATTCACGTATATAAAATTTCATAAACTTACCTCATAAGCAAACTTGGCTCCTTCTTTTAGTCTACTTGACACAATTTTTTCAAATTTTTTTGATTCATAATTACAAAATAAATCATTGTTATTACAATGTTGAAAATTAACACTAATCAGATCCTTGGATGAAAAATCTGTTGTGAGTACTGTTGGTTTCCAACTAAAGAATAAAATCCCATCCGCTGAATCTCTTCTTTTGTAGTCATCAATCAAATATTTTACAAATGTATTTAAATTAGGCCCTAACCAAATAACACGGACGTATAATTTGAGATATTCTATTTGTTTAGGGATGTAGTGTGAAGATTCTGAAAAATTAAACAAAATTAATTAGTTCGCTGATTAATAATTATTTTTTTTTTGCTTTTACCTGGATATGAGGCTAAAAGAACAGCACAATTTATCCCTTTACAATGTTCTGGCTCATACATCCCATTGTTACAAAAGGATTCCTGGCAAAAGTAATTAATTTTCCCTTGTTGATTTCCCCCTGGGGAAGACTCAATGGAGAGACTCGTTGCATTTTCAAAATCTTCTCGACTCAAACTAAATCGACTCGTTAGCCCAGAAGGGGTTAGGAATGTACGCTCAATAATCTATTTCAGGATGTTCGTCCACAATTCGCATTCTAGGAATGAACCATCCAAATCTAGAAAAATAAAACAATACAAAAATCAATGTATAATTAATTCTATCAATTTTTATATGGGTGCACGTGCATAACTCAATCTGACAACGGAAGGCTAATCACCTCAACTCAACTCAACTCAAGTCTGTTCTTGTTCTCACATCGCATTAGCTCACGCTGTTACGCGTACGCGCTGCTTATGAATTATTCAAAAGTCAATGGTGCCTGCTAAAACCCGGGCGGGATGACATTTACTAGGCCAAACCAGGCAGGCTTATGTTCATCTTTCACACATTAATCTACGAGACTAGCCAAGTAATTAAACTAAAATCCCACTCTTGACTAGCTTAGGAGGATTATCAATCCTTTCCATGCAATCCCGGGTTGAAAATTGGGTACAAAATCTAAAGGTAAGCTAAATAATCATGTCTCTTCGTTTGATTCATGTTATAAATATTTCCTCATGCAAAAATATTTCAGAAAAGTGCAGTCGGGACGGAACTTGGTTCACACAAACTTTTCTGCACTGCTACTGCAACATTTTTTCTTGAGCTTAGCTTAGTCAGATTCAAGTGAGAAAGTGCAAGTGGCTTGAATGCGGAAAAGGAAGAAGAAGAAGAGACTCTCATAAAATCGATCTTAAGGCAAGGCAAGGCAAGGCAGGCTGAGACCATGCCAGGCCATGTTATACTTTGTAGTACTACTAGGTTCTGGATCCTTAGCTCAAATCGTTACTCTTTACTTGCTTCCGTTTTTCCGTCCTTCGTTTACTTTACAAGAGTATTTCAATTTCAATTTGAATCATATGGCACAGGCATTCCGTCCTTCGTTTACTTTACAAGAGTATTTCAATTTCAATTTGAATCATATGGTACAAGCAGACAGGCACGTTGGACTCTAAATTCTTTCAAAATATATGACCGTTGCAAGGAAAGGCACGCCAATTTAAAAATTCATTATTCCAAACACAATTCACACAAAACCATTTCGGAATTCAGTCCCAATTTGTCGTTTCGCTCTAGAGATCATGATGGATGATCGACTACGACCATTTCCCCAGATGGGACCTTGTGTCATACGAACAATTCAATTTTAATCATGTTTTTCTGCAAAATTCCAGAATTTTGTACTTAAATCCCTAAAATTCTAGATTTGTTTTGTATAGTTGTAAATCCAGGTCAAGAAAAGACAAGATATAAATAAAAACTTGAATCTTATCGTATTAGTACCAAATCCGCTTTTGTCTTTTGCGTTAGAAAAGATTAGATGTAAGAAAACAAGATTATTGTCTATAAATAACTCATTCCTCATCTCATTCTGTCAACAAGGAAGGAAGGGATGGATTTGCTATTTGCCCCTTATCTGGTCTACGAGACAAGAAAAGAAATAAAAAAATCCTCACTTTCCTTCCATTCATCAATTCTTTATTTATTTTCTTGTGAATGGAAACACTGCGTAGAGCGTAGAGTCAGATAGAAAATAAAATATATAGAAGAAACTTTGGTTCTCACGAAATGGACGAACGAAAGCAAATACTGACCATGAGGTTTAATTTTGTTGATTCGATTTTTATCCCATGAGTAACAAAAATAAAAAAAGGATGAGTTCAATAGTCACGTCGTCCACGTCCAGCAAAGCAAATTTAATTCTCGTGTGACCTCCAGCCCAAAGGTCAAATCGTCCGTGAGTCAGTCAAAAAAATGAAGTTCCTTCGGGACATTTTTCATCCGTCTGCCTTGGTGAATATTGGATTCATTTATTTTAATCTTGTGGGATACACAGCACAGCACAGCACCTTTCTCCTCAACTTTCTCCCATAAAATCCTACATGGACGTGGTTTCCTTTTAAAATTCATTATTCAAGGAAGATTTTCTTAATGCAATGCAATGCAAATGCCATTTCATCCAAGGAAAGAATTTTATCATGCAATGCTAACGAAAAGCTCTAAACCGTAGCATGTATAAATTATACGACTCAAGTTTCAAATAAAGGTAAAATATGAGGCGTCTCGAGCTTGTAAATTAATAAATCAACCAAGCCCTGCATGGGCATGGACCTAAAAATGATAAACTAACAAGAATAAAAAATGAACTATTTTTCCACGTGGTATT
>WJEZ01001268.1:0-18565 GCA_009869925.1 Thalassaphorura encarpata | reverse complement strand
TACTGAGCATTTTGTATTCTGAAAGAAAAGCCAAGGAAGGAAGGCAAGGCAGATTATAAATTCGTATTTGGATTGTATCGTACGTATGGTTTCTGGCTGGGTTTTCCTTCCATTTCTTTCAATTGAACAACCAAGTATTCAATTTCCTCTTTTCCTTTCAATATCGGCTCATTGCAGTGAAAACGATATTTTCTCTTGACTGAGCTCCCGCCTCCGCTCCTTCAAAAGTTGAAACCTGAGGATTACTCGCTCTTGCATTACAAATGCTTCCATTCCTCAATTTTTTTATCCTTCAAGTGGAGAATTTTATATTGTGGAAAGATAAAAAATTTCAAAATGAAAATGGGAAAATTTTGGGTATGAAATTGTTGGTAATTTTGAGTCGATACTATTTACCCGACCTAAACACCCCTTTCACCTAAATTTTAATATTTTATCTTTTCCAAAAATTTATTTTTCCAAAGCATCGCTTAATTTTTTAAAAACATACGAGTTTCTTGCAATTGGAATTTTCTCGCCTTGCATTTTGCATAGCCTGGGTTAATTTAATCAATCTTTCAGACAGACAAACAAAAAACTCCTCGTACGTCATATACTGCATGCAATTTGAGTTTTTATTGCCTGCTGGCAAAGAATAAATTTTGTGGGAATTACGACAAATCCTGGATATTTTTTATTACAGTGGCTCGCTCGGGTCTCGGGTGATAACTGCCCTGGTCGTGGTCCCTTGTTTTATTAGATTTTCCCCTTACCAAAAATTAAACTCAGGATCACCTTCAATCTTTTATCCCCGAGCTTAGCCACAGTAGGATTTTGTAACAATGTATGTATTACAAGGACATTGTTTCATTACAAAAGTACGTACGATTTGCCACATTCAAATTTAGATTCAGCGGACAAGCTCGTAGCGTAGTCGTAAAATGAAAGGCTTGAGGTACGTAGGCTACAATTCCATTCCATTTTCACCCCCTGCAAAAATAGCAATGAAATTCAAAAGAAAATGTTTTACGACTTTATTTCTTAACGGGTCGTTCAAACACAGTGTGTCTCTGTCATGCAATATAAAACTTCTCTCTCCTCGTNTTTACGACTTTATTTCTTAACGGGTCGTTCAAACACAGTGTGTCTCTGTCATGCAATATAAAACTTCTCTCTCCTCGTCATAACTTAACAAATTCTATTCATTTTTTCACTCGCTAGCTAGAAAAATAAATTCATACAATACAATATAATAGAGCCGCCTGGGCTCGGGCACATACTCGACATGAAATAAAATTTACCTAAGGCTGCAGTGCAGGAATAGAAAATTTATATTGAGCCTGAACCTATTATTTATTTATTACCCACATCTTTTTACACTATACTAAAAATGCATGGGTACGTACGTATTACAATATTTTGACATAATGGGCACTGGCATGGCATGGCATGCCATGTATTTTTTGAAAATGAAAGCTGGGCCCACATATTGAATCAAGTGAAGCGTGGAAATCTAAGTGGGTCCAGTCCCAGCCCAGCCTCTGCCTAAATACACACAAAGTGCAGGAAACACCAAGATGCAGCACATAGCTATAGGCATGGGCATGGACATGCATAGCATGCCTTGCCTTAATAGTCCTCCAATCCAAAATGAAGGAAAGAAAAAAAAACACAATTTTTTGGCAAAGGGTTCCTTTCACTAGATCATTGATCTCTGTCAGTTTGGTGCGTCAAAAGCTCTGCTCTGGTTCGTCTTGAGCCGGTCGCCTTTAGACGACCTCCATTAGTCTTCCTTTTCTTCCCTCTACCAGACATGGGACTCAAACATTCTAAAAACTCCCGCATCCTGTGCCTAGGCCTGGGCCCAGCTCCTACTAAAATTCGCCAAGAGGGTATAAAACTCAAAAGTGAACTCCAAGCTCAAGCTTTTTCGCAACCAGTCTTTTTGACTGGAGTAACTTGAGCAGAGTACACCCAACTTTCCAACGACTACTACTACTACTACTAAGTTTGAATTACTTGGCCTGGAGAGAAAGTGAGTGAGTTCATGGCATGGCATGGCATTAACAAGAGGAAAGACGCCACGCCAAGGAGTCCTTTCCTTCTCCATTTACCTCCTACTTGTCAGATTTTGACTTGGGATTTACATTTACATCCGTCATCGCTTATCCTTTTCCAGCCATAGGCCTACGCCTAGTACGGTACGTAAGGAAAATACAATGCAGACAGACAGACTACAGAATCTGAGCCCATTTTCTTGAATTGCCATCTCAACTAGACTAAGTCGACTTATGTCCGCCTAGTTTTGTAACTGGAGCACTAGTAGTATTGTGCGTATTGTGCTGTGCCAAGCTATTTTCCAAAATACTTGCGACTCCCATTCAATTCTTCAACTCAAAGCTTTTAAGTTCTTTAATATTGTGTTTCTTGGAAGGAAATTTGCACTCATTGTTTCCTCCTTCTTTACACTCAGACTCGGACAAGAAATGAGGCAGCAGGAAGGAAATTATTTTGAATGTGAAATACTCATAATGTGACTAACTTTTCACTCCATTCCTTCATTTGGAAAGAATTAAAATGACATAAGATTAAACACATAGCCTTAGGCTTATTTTTGAAGGAAATTATTTTGAATGTGAAATACTCATAATGTGACTAACTTTTCACTCCATTCCTTCATTTGGAAAGAATTAAAATGACATAAGATTAAACACATAGCAGCCTTAGGCTTATTGTTCTGGCGGGAAAATTTCCCCAAAAAAATCGACAGTTTAAAAAATGATAGTAATAGAGAATTTTGATCATTTTTCAAGAACCACAACAACAGAAGTCATGACATGTCGCGTCGCTTGAACATGGAATGAGAATGATTAGTCATCCTGAGGCTAGGGTTAGAGTTGAAATAGAGCCCATGTGAATTGTTGCCAATCTTGAAAAGTCCTTGACTTGAGGGAAGGGAAGGAGCAGCAGCAGATTTTTTAAAAGACGACCGACCGGAAGGCTGAGCCAAGCCAATAGTTGATATAAGGTAAAAAAAAGTAAAGTGATCTCTTTGGATTTGGAGAGGAGAAATATGGGGAGAGATAAGAAAAAAGTTATGATGTGACAAGAGTAGGAATGTCGCAGCAGCAGCAGCAGCTTGGATTGCATAAGGAGAAAACGGTGATTGATGGTTGACACCCGGGAGCAGGAACGGGAACGGGAGTTTTTTTTTCTGCCCTGGCAAGCCTGGCAAGGGTGGTGGCGGTGGCAGCAGCCCGGTCGGGCCTTTCCTTCCTTCCTTTGGACTTGGACCATCCATTCTCACTCCGTTGCCTATGCTCCAGGCATCTAAATTGGAAAGAGTTAAGCAAAGAAAAGATATGGACAAGGTTTCTGCCTCCAGGCGTTGGCGAACATAGACTTTAAGAAATCTCTTACCTCAGGATAGGATAGAAAATAATCACTTTTACAAATACGAATAATAATACCCGAATCGATGAAAAAATACCTAAAAAGAATTAATGAATACTTTATTTATTTCCTATCAAATTGAATGGTGTTGAGACTTATCCTTCAAAATTTCCAAGTTAGAGTTGTACACGATTTGTATGTTTTAATTTTTCACTAAGCGTTTTGTTTGTAAGATTTAAACTAGAATTTCATTTCTTTCATGATGCCATGTTCCGTGGTTTAGTACCGATTTTATTAAAATTTTTATCGTATAAATACGATTGAGTAGAGTAGATCTTTTAACAGGAGGAAAAGTAAATGGACACAGACAAGTCTAACTTTAAATAAAATCTGCATTGCCTGCCCTAAACTTTTTACGGTTATCAAACTTGAGTCCCTGGCTCACGATTTCTTGTTAAGTTTAAAAGGATAGGACAGGTCGTAAGGTAAAAGGTAAACGCAACCAGATTATGGGTTAGGGATTCACATTACATTAGACATAACCCTTGGCTTTTGCCATTCCAGATATTTTACAGGGGCATGCCTTAGCTTTTTTCAGTAAATGACTGACTGACAGGCTAGACGCTAGACTGACTGACTGACTGAGGAGGGAATACTCTACTCAAATGAAGAGAAAACGATAAACTTCAAAAGTAACGGAGAAAGCATTTTCCTCTTTTGAATGAAAAAAAGAAGAAGAATGAAATCGAATCGTCTTGCCTAGCCTTCCCTTACATTAAGACGCAAGAGTAGGGCAGAAAAATAAAGGGAAGGCCTTTAGAGAATAAATCATTTGTATATTCATCCAAACTCTTACGTGTACCAAGTCTAGAAGACGTAGACATTTTCCTATTTGCTAAGCAGTAGCAGCAGTGGCAGTGGCAAAGGCCAAAAGCGGAAAAAAAGAAACGGATCCCCACAAGAACATTATTCTGAATTTAAAGGGTTGAGAAAATATGAGGAAAGCACTAAAGGTATTTCATGTCATTATATGAATAGTAAAATAGAACCTCGTTTTAATCAAAAGAATGGCTCAAGCTAAACCTACCCAGGGAACCAGCCTTTCTTTTCATCCTCTATTCAACTCACAAGCAATAAAGATCCAAATACATACGTACATCCCTTCAGAATGCATTTGCAAAAAAGAAAGATGTAAAGGTGTACGTCCGCACCGCATGCATTTCTACACTTTCTCAGACTTTCTTTTTTTTATTCTCGTTCAAATTCTAATGTCCAACTCAGGCATGGATTAGCGTTTAGCGTGTTTTTCATTTTGTAAGGCTTAAATCCAAGATTTTAAGTCGCAACAGGGTCATATTCAGTGAATTTTTAAATACGTAGGTCAAACCAACGAAACTTTAAGAGATTTTAAAATTTAGCTAAAATTCCGCGCAAAAATTACCCGATTAAGCTTATTAAGAAATATAAAAAAAACAGTTCTGTCACGATTAATGGTTTTAAAATTTTTGTTTTTTCAGATTACCCCCAAAAAAAACAGAAATAACGACGAACGAGTCAAAATCATCAACATGATTTGATAGTTTGAAAATCCTCAAGAGACGATCTAGTCAAATGAGAAGAATAAGGAGACAAAAGTAACAAAGTCATTGTCACTTGCCTAGCGAGCCTCATCATCATCATCATCCTCATCATATCATCCTCAACGACCCTATAATGCAAGCCAACTGGTTATGACTTCATTGGATTCTGATAATGACAACCAAGAATGACAACTACATTTTGCTACTACTGCTGTGGCGACAATGATAATCATGCCAGGGGTCCTAGTCCTGGCTGCTGCTGCTGCTTCATTGCTTCCTACTCCAACTCCCATGTGTTTTGTGTAAGATGATTAGAAGTGTTATTCAGAGAAGGGAGTCCATTAAACTCCACTGGGTCTCATTTCCTCTACTGCTGTCACACTACTAAAACACTTTCAACTTTGCCCACGAGTGAACATTGACATGAGTACGTACGCTGACTCAAAATGTACCATGCCCGACACTTAATTTGGTGGAAGACTAAAGTGTGAAATGTGAAATTTCTCCCAAACGACGAAGGATTCATAAAACTGACATAAAAATCCACCATTGTGTATTTTACCCATTTAACCCAGAAGAAGGATTTTTTTTCTGCAAGCTCAGAAAGAAAGAATGTAAAAATCTATCCCTTGCAGGAATAGAAAGTCATAAAAATCCACGTACGTACCATACCGTACGGTAGCCACTGAAAATGAAAGTTGTAGTGATTCTCTTGAGTATAATTAGTTGTCAGAGTAGGTCTGAGACACTTTTCACAACGACCCCATCCCCTGAAAGTGGGGATGAGGTAAATGGGAGTGGATTTGATAGTTTTGGCTATGGACTTGAAGCAGGGAAGATAAATGGGCGCTCAAGAGTCGTGGAAACCAAGTATGGACGTGTCCAGGGTCTTTCCCTCACACTTTTTCCACATCTACCTCCTAGCCCTGGGCCAGGCCCTGGACTTGGACTTGGACCTGGGTCTCAAGGGAGAAATACTAATAGCAGTAATCACAATCCGCTCAAGAATAAAATCGTAGAGGTGAGTTGAACATTGTCTCCTGCTACAAATATCCTAATATCGATAATGTTCACCAACATTCTTTCATTTTTGGTCATATGTATATGGCGATTTGATATGACTATGGCTAAGGCTATGACTATAGGTTAGCAAATTGCAGATTCGTAGCCCAGAGCCTATCTTGAATCGATTTCTCTGTAATCGTTTACTACAACTGCAAATTCAAGTTTCTTCTTCCGTTTAGTTCTTTCGGACGCGACAGTGGGACCTGAGCATTTAATATGAATTTATGCATTTTTATAAAAAATCAATATCGGATTCTTAGTTGGTTCAAATTAATTTACTGATTTGATTTTTCATCGTTGAATCATTAAGAAAATGTTAATTACTTTAAATTAATTTATTTTGTAATTAATTTTTGATTGAACACTTAAATTCCTGTCATGATTTCAAGTTTTGTACATTAATGATATTTAAGGTTTTTAGTTCAATGGAACGGTGGTTTGGATATTCTCTGTTTTAAAATTTAATATTGGAAGAATGTGTAGTAAGTTTGAACTAATTTAAAATTTAGATTTTCCTTGGAATCCCCTATGCTCAAGTTTTGTACATTAATGACATTTAAGATTTTTAGTTCAATGGAACGGTGGTTTGGATATTCTGTGTTTTAAAATTTAATATTGGAAGAATGTGTAGTAAGTTTGAACTAATTTAAAATTTAGATTTTCCTTGGAATCCCCTATGCTTCTCCACCTATTCGGTTTTCCCCAACTCAAACTCCAATTCCTTGGAGTGGAGTGAAACCAACTGATAAGCCAAGCTCCGTATGTCCACAGGTTAGTTCATTTTCATTCTCATCCTCTGTCTGATTATTAATTACAAACTACTGCTACTACCTTGAATTAATTAGTTCATCATCTTCTTTTGTTGACTTTGCTGCCACAACGCAAAAACTGAATAAAACTTTTACCCCTACGTACAAAACCACAGAAATCTCTTTAGATTTTTTTAAGTCGGTGGGTTTCGCATTTGCGGGATTTTCTTTTGAGTTTTTTTTTCTTGCTCAAATTAGAATCGTGTCGGTTTTTACTAGCGTGAGATTTTGCAGTGTTGTTTTAAAGGGTGAATATTTTTGGAGAAAGTTTTTGAACAAGTAGAGTTGAATTTTAAAAATTCTTAGTTTCTCATTTTGCGCCTGGACATGGAAGAATTGAAATTATAAAATAACAAAATTTAGGTCAGACAACAGTTTTATTCAAAGTTTGATGCTTTTTAATATTCTCATTAAATTTATACTTAGAATTTTTTGAATTTGTAGTTATTGGTCCAATAAGTTGATTGTCTTTGAGACTTGAAGCTTTTAAACTTCAAAACTTTGAACTTTGACATACGTGAACCCCATAAATTCATTAGAGGTCAGCTCACGTCAAGTTACGAGACGACAAGAGGCATTAGAAAGTTTAAACCAAATCGTAGCATAGCGCTATATGCTATACTGTATGTAATCCAGGAGAAATTAATGTTCCTCCCAAACTCTGGTGTCTCATTCGGATCGTAAAATGTCTATCTGTCTGTCTGTCTACTCTGGGATTTCATTCCCACACCCATAAACCTCAGGAAATGAATCAGGTCGGTCAAGTCGGGTTAATTTCAACCCTAGCCTGGCCTGGCCTGCCCTGTCCGTCGTGGTTGTAATTCTCTTCCATTTAACATTTAGCACTTTGGACCAGTTTTTTTTTGTGGGTAAATATATCAAGCTTTATCGGATTAGTAACAACTTTCGGGACCCATTGTTCTAGATTCTACCGGACTTAAGGGATGATGGACGTGCACTCAAGGAAATGCCCAAAGGATTCCTAGAGTATCTACGAAGCATAGAGCCTTTCCTTCGAAACCAGTCAGAGGATTGTCTCTACCTTAACGTCTTTTCTCCATCAGGTAAGTCACAAGAAAAGAAAAGTCTTGCTCCTCGTTCGGCTATTTGAGTTTCTTCACTTCACAAGACCACACACACAAAACTTTAGAGCCCCGTTTCATCACGTTCCGTTTTTACGTTACGACAAGGGAAGTTCAGCAAGTGCTACCTTATGTCCTAACGTACACCATGTCATTATGTCATCTTGACGTAGGCAAGTAAAGTACGTGCGTATCGTTTTAAATTTAGAAAGAGTCGGATTTAAATTAAATTTGATACTGATGCTATAGACTGTGTAGACTTGACTTGCAGCATGGTCTCTCTTGAGACGAAACTCAAAAAAAACTATAGTAGTAAAGTAGTGAGTGAGTCGAGTTGAAAACAAGGGAAGAATATGAATCACCTTGTTAATTTCAAACTTTTTTTTTGAGAAACTCAACTCGACTCGACTCAAGTCAATCACCCACCAAGGCTTTATTCATGAACCTTTCATGTGAGTCAAAGTGAAAGCATGGGCTAGGCTAGGCTGGGTTGGCTTAGCCCTATAGTAAAGAAACTTTTCACAAAATATTATAAAGTTATGACAGCTGAGTTGAGATGTTGTGAATTCACCTGTCGTCTCCTTTCCTTTCCAAAACATTGCACAGCATAGGCATAGCCTAGTCTGCATTCCACACTCTGCTAACGCTAACCCACGTTTCGCTGCCATTGTCCGTTCGTGACTTGCAAAAAGTTTTTGCTGCTGTTGCTGCTAAGGCTTCAGGCTTGAGGGATAGAAACTAGTTCGGGCCAGCCTACATAGGCTTTTGTGTTTTGTATGTGAAATCATATGCACGTACAGCCCAGCACAGCCCAGCTCTTGCCCCCGGGAGTAGAAGAGAAATTCTAGCCTACGTAGTAGAAACATTGGAAGAAAAGTAAAAACAAAAAAGAACAAAATCACCAGGATACCGCGCGCCGACCCGACACGATTATATTTCATTCTTCTTGAAAAGTTTGACGGATTTTTGGAAGAAGGGTGGAAAGAATTTTGGATGACAGCCGACAGCACAGCTGGCATGTATTGAGTATCACAGAATAAATTAATCTTGCCCTAATCTGATTTGCAAGGCAAAATTCTTTACACGGGTGCATATGCAGGCATTTGTATTGTTATTCTATCTTGAAAAATTATTTTTAGTTTTATGTACTGCGAAATACAAATTGCAGGCGGGTAGGATTTTGCCTTGCCTTGCCTCTAATAATAAATTGTTTTTCCCTTGGTAGTACGTATACGTAAGAGTATCAAATTCGAAAAGTCCACTAATTGGACCATTAAATTCCCAAAATAAATGCTTCAAGCTAATGCGAAGTTTTCTCCGGAACGAATAATTTGAAATCAGAGCTTAAAACTTAACTAAAGACAATACGAGTGGGAGTGATTACGTAGGATTCTCATCTATTCTATAAATACTTGTACGTAAGAGTATCAAATTCGAAAAGTCCACTAATTGGACCATTAAATTCCCAAAATAAATGTTTCAAGCTAATGCGAAGTTTTCTTCGGAACGAATAATTTGAAATCAGAGCTTAAAACTTAACTAAAGACAATATGAGTGGGAGGGATTGCGTAGGATTCTCATCTATTCTATAAATACTTGAATCATGCATGCATGCATGCAAGGATAACTACGTACAGGTAGTTCTTAAATAACATACTAAACGAGGAAAGCAAAGCAAAGCAACCGCATTAGTACTTTGAGCTACGTACCAAACAAACTGAAGGGTCGCTTTGGCTTTGCCTTTGAAGATTGAAAACTCTTTGCTTTGCTTTAAGAGAGAAATTCATTTTCTCCATTCTCTTATAATTTGTCCCAGCAAGGCTATATACTGTCCACTCAAAGCTAATCTCTATCGTCCATTCACCCTATTAGTCCTTACGCATTAAAGTATTGAGTTCTTCAATTATTATTTCACATAAATATAATCCGAGATCTTGTAACCCGAGTTTAATTTTAATAAGTCAATATTTGAGTTTAGATTTCGGGAGCACAGGCAAGTAAGTTGAGAATTTGGACTTGAGAATTTTTTAAAGGTTAGACGTAGACGTGGGTGGTCGATGTTTTTTTGGTTGGATACGTATGGTGAGGATCCGGTACGCGGCAATGCAATGCAATGGAATATAATCGTGACAAGGGACGGAAGGACAGTAAATTTCACATTGTTATTACACCCCATTAGCTCCCACATTCACCTTTATTGACTTTTACTTGGAGGCGAAAGGAATGCAATGCAGCAACAGCAGGAGAATAGTACTCGATTCGTGGTTGAACTTTGGGTTCAGCCTCAGCCAGGCCCAGCCCAGACGTGAATGGAATAAATCCGAAACTTATATTATTACCCGTGAAATTCGGTGCATTGTACGTACGTACGTACTACGTCTAGCAGAGCAAATATTTCAAATGAGGTCCCAACCACATCAAATTCGGTTAGATGCATGCAATGAAATGCACTGCTCGTGTTATTTGCCATTTGAACTAAAGCGTGAAATAAGAATAAAAAATTGTGGGTTTGTGCTGTACTGTGCTAGACTGTGCTTGTGTCGTGCATGCCCTAAAACTTAAATGACTATATTTTCTACTTTGGGAAAAAGTGTTTCATTTTTCACAATTTGTCCCTCATTATGAGCCCAGTTTGAGGGATCATAAATTCATAAATTGTAATTTGGTTGCGAAAAAAGGCGAAAGCTTTAAGCGATTCCTTGGAGAATAACCCGTTTAAGAATAATATCCAATATCGCCTATGCCTCGTATGTGCAGTAGCCAATTTTATTGAAGCTGCTGGCACTTCATCGACGGAATCTAATGACACACTAAAATCAAATGCTTAGACCCAGAAATGTACGTACGTACGTACTTCATTTCGATTTCACTCGAGAAATACATCAGACTCACAGAGTCTGGGTCAAAGGGTAAGAGCTACAGTACCATTCGGATTTCCAATCAAAACCGTTAGCAGCAATAGCAATAGTAACCAAGCAAGCTGCATTGAATTTAAATTGTTCATAAAGTCATTTCGATTTCACTCGAGAAATACATCAGACTCACAGAGGTCAAAGGGTAAGAGCTACAGTACCATTCGGATTTCCAATCAAAACCGTTAGCAGCAATAGCAATAGTAACCAAGCTAGCTGCATTGAATTTAAATTGTTCATAAAGATTTATTTTTCACCAAAATCCAATTTAGGCAGTCACAGTCACAGTCACAGTCAGGGAAGAAAAGGAGTTAATCCTGGTGTTTGGGCACAGGCAAAAGCAAAGGGCTAGGCGTGAGGTTGTTGTAAGAAGATAAGTTGAACTGAACTGATGAAAATTCTAATGTCCCCTTCTCACGTCCGACTTAAGAACCCAAGAGCCGAGAATGTTAACAGTCATGGAAAAAGTTTCACCTCCGTCCTGAGTGTGAAGAAGAAGAAAATAAGGAATAGGATAGGCAGGCACACGTACAAAATACGAGGCTTTAGAAAAAAAAAGTTCTCTCTCTGGTGGACAGAGCATGGCACCGAGGCCTAGGCCTTAAGCCCGTAGCAGGTAGGATTAGATCTATTTTCCTCCTTGGTCCATGGCGTAATGGAAAGGTCAGTCCGTCCAAATCGGAAATCCCATTACATTCACCATTGCGTCAGACTCTTTACTTAGTTTGCCTTGGCTCTAAAGAAGAAAAAAAATGTTCAGTCAGGAATCGACTTTCTTTTCTGGCATTCTTCGATAGTGGCTGCGCTACGCTACGCTATGGTACGGTAGGCTACTTGAGAATCTGTTCAGTTCAAATGCACTACGAGTGCTGTGCCACTCCCTGTCCTGCAATCCAAGATAATGCAAGGAGAGAGCTGAGTGAGTGACCATTGAATTTCGTGGGCGTGAGAATTTCACGCCTTCTCTTTGCCCTAGTTTACTCTCCAAGGAATTTTTCTGCTTCTTCTTTTCAAAATCCACAACTTTGTACTATCATAAAGTATTTTTGTGTATGTAGTATCGCCGTACGTAGTAAATTTTTCAGAATTAGTCACCCCAATGCATAAGCATTGGCTAAGTAAGAGATGGGTATTTAATTAAACCCAAGCGGTGCAGTCCATTGTTTAGCCCCCCAAGCCAGCCTAGCCCAACTCACAAAAGTCACTTAAGCTTAAGTAATGAATTTGGATTTAATCCATTTTCCTCACTATGCATGTACCATGCACATAGGTAGGATGGCATTTACCTTAATTAAATGGAAGCCATATGCATTCACATTTGCCATGCTTTATCAATGAATGAGGTTTAGAAGTTCATTTTCCATGATTTGAAATTAAATTGAATCACTCATTCCTTCAGCCCGGTGCAAAAATTGCAATTAATTTCACACTGATAGAATTTAACTCAAATCTGCGTATACTTAAAAATTATACTCAGCTTTTCCGAAAAGTTGAATTTTAAAATTAAGAACTTTTTTAGTGAGATTTTCATCGTGTTAAATTTTAAACCTGGATTTTCTCTTCCCTTTCAAATATTTGAACTTTTCATTATAGAATTAGCCACACACGTGTACGTGTACATGTTCCAGCCCTAGTTCAGCTCAGTTTTCTTTATGTAGTTAATTAATTGAATGCAATTAGTCCTATCCTGTCCTACTCTGGCCTCTTTTCCTTACTTTGCTTTGCCTTGCTTGATAAACCAACAGTGCATCTCGGATTTGCTCTATTTCCGCCAGCGCTTTGCTTTTACTTTGCATTAAGCACGCGTTATGTAGTAGTAAGTGCGTATGTAAGCATGACACACACACGCACGTACACACGGACACTTTCAGCTAATTAATTAAAACATACACAAGATGCCTGGAAGGCAGAGAGGGAAAAGTTTACTCATACGTAGTCTAGTCGTGCCAGGCCACTATCAGCCAGCAATAGCATAGCAATAGCTTATCTCCAAGGTTATTGCAATTTCCTGGACTTGGCTCATGTGGCTAGAACCCCACTTAATCCTAGGCTATGCTATGGATGTAATTGAATTATATTTACGGGAGAAAGCAAAAGCTTAGGCCTAGGCCTAGGCCAGGACTTACTTAGTTTGGAATGCAAAACCCGTTCTGATTAGATTGGTTTATGAGACAATCACGATGGAATGGATGATAACTACAGAAGAAGACCTGAATTTAGAATATTTATCAAAAAAATACCCAATATGCTTTAAACAATGTTTCTATTTCTATACTACAATAGAAAAAGTAGCCTGGCCTGACCAGGGCTTATGCTGGCTGCCTCTGATGGAAATCGGAAAACACCTTTCAACCAAAATAACATAAAATAAAATAAAATGGGTATTTGAGTCTTGGAACTAAACTAGGAAAAGAAAGTTGGTACATAGTGGAGAAATAAGGAGTAAACGACCCGGATACTTTTTTCATGAGATTGACCTGCCCAAGAGGCACCAGGCACAGGCACCGGTGAATGTGTTGCGCTGTGCAGAGGATTTTATTCCCATGAGGATTTTCTCTCAATTCCATCCTCAATTGTGTGAGCAACAACCTGAACGTGTTGTCCTCTTCATCTCAAAGAAAAAGAAAGAAAGTCTTTTTCCAAACTCACGGCTATAGCGCAGGGTAGTGTCGTTTTTTATCCCATTGCTACGTACGTACGAGTACAGTTGCTCTGTTATCATAGTCTCAATCTAAAATGCTCATAATAGACCTGTCTTTCATTCATTTTTCTTCTTCAATGATTCACATCCCGTCGATTCGGATCAGGACACAAACTTTTCATTTCTACAGCATAGCATAGCACAGAAAATTCCCATTGGACAATTCTTATAGATCGAACCGTGTTTTTTGTTGTTGGTAAAATAGTTAACGTGTCTAAAATATTTAAAAACATGGCATTTCTTAAGATTAAACCAAAAAAATAAACTTTTGAGGAGTAATTGATATTTGGAAGGAAAACGCCGGACTAAAATTTGAGAATATTATCAATTAATGCTAGTAAGATTTTTAGATGTGTATTGGCTGATGTGTTAAAAAATCTGAATACACACGGAAGGTCATGATAAAGATAAAAAATAGTAAAAAATAGATAAAACCACAAGAAAAAGTAATAAATACGTTATATAGTTCCAATTCTTGGTTATGTTAGTTAAATTCAATGTATTTCAAGTGCGTTGTCCGTTTCATTCCATTTTCCAAGGTGAATGAGCATGAGCCTTTCAAAAAAAGATGAAAGTATTGGAGAAAATTCTTTCCCAAAGATTTCGGTCAGACTAGACTAGACTAGGCTAGGCTATTTAGATGGCTTTTCCTTGCTATTCCATCTCATTGTATTGTATCCGTATCTGTGTCGTTCTGAAACTCTCGAGTCTCTTCTAATGGATTCCAATTCTCAAATGTCCCGTCCACTTGACATAAACTTGGATAAACTGCTGAACTACTTTTTCTTTTGCTGTAGACAGTCAGAGTTGATTTTTTTTCAGCGACCTAAGTTGAGTTGAGCTGGGTCCTTGGCCAGACATTATTATCCATACATAGGAGTAATTGATAGGGACACATGTTCAGGATGGGAAGGAAGGACGGACCGGAATCTCCCCTCCTTTCCTTCCAATAAATCTCTCTCAAAAAGGTATAAATTGGTTAAGGGGTTTTCTTTTCTTTTCCTTTTGCTTTCACCGGGCAGGCAGGATGTGCATTAATGGGTCCACATGGTTCCTGCCATGCCTTTCCCTTGAATTCCCAGAACAGACCATGGCATGGCATGACCAACTCTCACAAAAGAATTTATTACAATCAAATAAATTTTGTTCACATATCATAGCCAGCCAAGTGCGTGGCGTGGTATATTTCGGTCAAAGGAAAAACTCGTTAGATGTACAAGTGTTGAACATTAGTTACTTATTGGTACTTTTACGCTCAAGCTTAAGCTTACGCACCATGTGTATGGGAAACATAAGGAGTAAAAGTCAAAGTAAGTTATGGACTTACCTTTCACGACTCCTCTTCTCAACAACTGTCGACTGCTTGGTCAGGTCTGGTGTTGAAAGTTCAAGTCATAAGTGCCTGCCTGCCTGCCAGGAGAAAAACACTTGAGATTCTCTGTGAGTGAAAGTGAGAAGGTGGTGGCAGCAAGCAACTGCGATGCGACTGCTGTCGTGATGATCAAGCCGCCACGGATGACAATGACAATTTGGAATGCCAACTTTGTCCGGAATAGAATGGAATAGCTCTCAATTTTTACACACACACACACACACACATGTCCGAAATTTAGAAACTAGACACGGCAGAAACCTAAAATGGAATGAATAGGGCGTGATGATGTCGGCTGATACTTACTTTTGAAAATCAGGGTTGATTCAACCTTTGACACAGCAAGCACAGGGGGTCAAGAGTAGTTAGACTAGGTCCAATAAAAATGTGTGGTTAGCTCAGCCTAGTGTCGAAGGTTCAATTTTAAAAGCTCAGTTGTATAAAAAATTAAGTAGTAGGTAGTTTGACAAGAATTGAATAAAAATTTCTTAACCTCATTTTCAAATTGTACACCATATACACCCATAGCACAATGCGCTAGATTTAGATTGACTATTTCCATATCTAGGCAGGTGAATTATAGTAAAAAATCATGACATAACAAAAGGATCGAGGCTGAGGCACAAGGCACAGGCACTCTGCCACAGATTTTAAGTCACTCACTCTGTGTAGTGCAAAGGTCGTCGTCATTTCATCCTAGTCGTAGTCGTAGTCTTGAGTTTTTCTTCTTCAGGAGTAGGAGCAGCAGCTCAAGTAGTTTTCTTCTACTACTCCATAACATATGGTTGCTTTTGCTTACGACGACGACACGAGTCAGTGAAAGTTTGAGTTACGAAGGCACTGCCTGGGCAAAAAAAATCTAGTCCTACTACTTTTACTTTTTTTTTGACTAAGAAAGCAGGTTTCGTAAGTTACGTTACGTTACGTTACGTTACGTTACGTCGTCGGATTGCATTAGCATAAAATAAATTGAAAAGAGAAAAGAAGGCAAGTGAGCAGAGCCTCTGCTCTTGCTCGTACCTCACACATGTCGTTTCCTGATAGAAAAAAAAAACCTAGAAGGAAATGCAAACTCAATATTATGTCAGGGAAGAGAAGAGAAGAGACGACGAGACACAGGGATTGCATATGTAAAAATGTAACCAACAGCTGTGAGTTTTCTGTCCCGCCTTTCTAGGCTATGCTTTCTCCTTCGGGCCCTTTTAACTACCTTTCCACTTATTTTCATTCCTCTTCTTTCGTTGGCATTCAGATTTTGTTTTTCTAGAGTTGAAGAGATTCAGGATTCCCTTAGGCATATTTTATTTTAGTGGGAAACAAGTTTTTGTGGATGAGAAAATGTTGTGGGTTGTTTTGGGGTTAGTTGGATTGGATTGGATGAAATGAAATGAAATGTACAGGACACTAGTTATTTATGCCTCAGGCAAGCCAAGTTTATTTTTTAGTTTTCTAGAAATAAGTTCTAGTCTTCTATCATGGGTCTTATATTTTTCCTGAAGAAAACTGCATTCATTTACCTAGTACTCTTAATTTTTTGGCACTCAAAAAAATAAAATAAAAAAGTGGTTGTCAAGTGTGACTATGCTATAGTATAGGAAATGTATTGAAATGTCCTCCTATTGCAAAATCCTACTTTGTCATTCTATTCCGCTAATGTGAAAAATGCAAATGTATACTTTCGACTGGATTCTGCTTGACTAGATTTTCTTTTTAATCCTTCTCCAATTTATTCAATCCTTCGAGACTGAATCTAGTCACTTCACTTCACTTCACTATGGTCATGGGTTACTTGGCTATAGCTTTGGCCTATATTGTGGATGTAATGCATTGTATTGTATTGTATTGCATGAGTTTGACAAGGACTGAACATGGCACAAGACAAGGCTTGGCTTGTGCATGGGTTGACGGAGGAAAAAGGAAATGGACAGAGATTTATGGGGCAGAGAAATCTGGGAGCATAGTTCTTTGACTCCAGGGAGAAATTCTCAGCACGTTGAAACATAAATTAATTTCAGTTACATAGTTCAGTTCAGTTGAGCTTTAGTTTTCGTTTTCTCAGTCTGGCCTGAGTTAAGGAGACGGCAAAACTTTTCTGTCATTCTACGCCTGGTTTACCATTCCTTCCAGCCTGAGCCTTCTTGTACATTTTGTCCATGTCCGTGTATGTGAGAATAAATACAATAAGAGATGAACATGAGTCAGCTTGCTTGGCGGCTGTTCTTCTCACAAGGGACGTTTTTGGAGTGCTATCCTGGTATTTTTAGAATTTTTCGCCATAGCCCTACTATGATTTATTATTGTGGTGAATTGAATCACCTCATGAGACTACCTTGTGGAAGAGATGAAATGAGAAAGGAAAGTTGGGCAGAGGAGGGCTTGCCCTCGGGAGAAAGGCTCTAATGAGTAGTAGTCGGACCAAGTGCATCCAAGTCTCATCGATTTCTCCAGCCTCAAGGATATTACTTCCGGGACTTGTTTTCTCATGGTAATCCTCGTCCGTCTCGCGAGCGAATCAAAGGAAAGTCCATTGATCCTCATCCAAAAAGAGGAAAGAGTTGTGTCTCTGTTTACCTGTAATTAAGGACCAACTCTAGTTAACTTCTCAAGTTGAACCAAAGGCAAAAAGGAAAAAGCAAAGAGTTTATTTACAAAGTTAAGTTTTCTTCTCTGCATTGCATTGCATTGCATTGCGATGAATCGACTCATTCGGTCGGAAAGACTTGCTGTCGAGTTGTTTTACTCAAAGTTTTGGATTTGTTTTGTGGTTTCCTTCTTGAGTTGAGGTTGAGGTTTTATCCTCAGCATTTCATTAGGGTCGGGTGGTAAATTTACACATACGGATGGAATATCACGCAAACTTAAAATGAATTTGCTCATTATTGTGCAATAAAATGAGTTTAGATCGACGTGTCGTCATGATTCATGATTAATTAATTGTAGCTAAAAAAATGTAATGTAATTCCACTATCAAAAAATAAAAACAAAACAGACCAAAAAAAGTAGAGGAAAGATTTAACTAGATATGATTTGATTTGAGCGAAAAATATGATGGATTGCTCTCTGCTCAAATATACCACACAAGGTATGAGACTTGAATACAAATTCTGTTGTCTGTGAGTATTCATGCGTATAAATCATCCTTGTCACCTTGTAGTGTATTAAATTGAATAATACAGATTGTTTATTCCATCGAGATTTCTGGATCAAAACAAATTTTTCCTCTTCTGAATCAAATTTAGTCTAATATTTTTGACATTTCTACTAACCATGCATTGGCAAAGGGCTGAAGGAGAAACTAAACTAAATTTTCCATTTATTTTTCAATTTTCAAGATTAGAGAAACACTGTACAATTTTGAAATGCATTTATTTTTGCTCTATTAGTACTTAACAATCGATTTTTGAAATATTAGAATGTGCTTTCGATAGAATCAAGTGAATTAATGCATTTGATACAAACGAGTCCCTTGGTCATTGTTCATTGCATGGATGGCGAGGCCAGGCCATGGGCAGAATGACCTGTTTATTTAGGTAATTGCAAATGGAGGGCTAGTGGTACTAGTAGCCGCCGCCGCCGACGCGTCGCTCAGGACAAATTGCAATTGGTTTTCTCTAGACATTTACGGAACTAGCTTAAGCTCTAAAACTTTGCCCTGTCTATAAATAAATTTGT
>WJEZ01001267.1:0-18570 GCA_009869925.1 Thalassaphorura encarpata | reverse complement strand
GAGATGAACTTTTTTGTTGATTTCTCACTCGGTTGTCCAGGAATTTCAGTATTGAGCTGTATCAGCCATGGTCCAAAATTTTGATTTCGGTTCCAATTCCATTAAAATATTAATTTGGTGAAGAACGAATTATTAAATTAAATAATTTTTATCAGTACTAAATTAATTTTGTAGTCCATCTATAAGTAGGAGTTGAAATTCTTTAAATTTCAGAGAAAAATTAAAACCCATTCTTTGCAATTCTACTCCGTGTCAAACTAAAAATTAATAAATTACAGCTGAAAATTATTTTACTTGATTTTTTTTTCTGCACCAAAATAATAATTTTATAGAAATGGAATCGAAATTGAAGCTTTGGACCATGGCTGATGCACCCCAAAAGTGAAATGCCTGGACAACCGAGTGGAAAATCAACAAAAAAGTTCATCCCATTGCCTTCAGCGGTCCCCAAAAATTCTGTTGATTTTCAGACCATTTCCTATCTAGACCTATATAGGAGTATGTATTATCTAAGTCAAAAACTGAAGGCAAATATAGAATTTTCTAAGGTGCGTCATGACAACCATCTTCTCCCTACCAGGTGACCAGGTGACATCATACTTCAAAACTTTTCAAAAATGAATTTTTTTTTGTTGTTTGGTGATCATTTAACATTGCCGAGATAGGCCGTGATCACCAGAGAATATCTTCCATGCAGAGGGCATTGTGATTAAAAATTAATGTTTTCTCACTTTAATTCCATTTTCAATTGAATATTAATTTGGTACAGGATAAAATATTAAAAGTAATTTTTTTGCCTGTACCAAATTTATTTTAAAATTAAAATGGCGTTGACTTTAATTCTGAAGGAATCTCCGAAAATATTGTACAGTTGCTACGGTATCCTTAGACTTGGTCAGGTCAGCTCAAAAATGAAGATTTCTCAGAAAATTTAATTGTTATGAAGTATGATGTCACCTGGTAGTAGGTTTTGTTGACGCACCTTGGAATTTTCCTCACATATCTTTGCAAACACATAATTAAATTTCGGAAATCGGAAATACCATTAAGCAGCCAGCGAATCTCCCGATCGACATCGATCATTTGGAAATACATTACTTGAAGTGAACTCGGAAACTAAATTGTTCAGCCTCATGCCTCAAAATCCGCATCCATCATCTTCCAAAAATCTAGAACACAACGAAACACAATATTTTTACTTCTTCAAGGCCTATAGCGAAAACGTGAATACTTATCAATGTAGCTCAAAATTTAATTGTAATTTTATCTAAAAAAATATAACCTGCTTCAAAACAGGAAGACAAGTCAAAGTGAAATCTTGGTTAGAATATTAGAACTAAATTTCGATACCTTTTTCGTCATTAACTCAGTAGGTTTGGCTTGCCTTACCGATCTAACCCAAGTGACGGTATGGTGCAAAAATTATTAGGAGTCGGTTTCGTTGTCGGTAGCTGACCGCAAATGTATCGGGATCGGATGGATGGGAGTTTAGTTATTGAATCGGTCGATATTTCATGAATAAATTAAAGAGTCTGACTCCTGAAGGTCTTCCATGCAATTTAATGTCATGCAATGTCATGTTATTTATTTGACTGTATCAAAATACACGGATGGATTCAAACCTTTCTAATAATTCCCGCAGCACATGTGTATAAACAGAAACAGATGAGAATTTTGAGAGGCCAAAATACACATGAGGCACCAGCACGAGCATCAACATTACAAGGCGCTAATTCAGTGCTCTGGTTTGCTTTTGCAAGATTTCTGCAAGATTGCAAGAATTGCCAATTTTACGGGAAATATATTTGGACAATTTACGTTTTGGCTGTACAAGGATGTCTATTCTTGCCAGGAGTGAAAATGGTTGGATAATTTCCCATGAAAAATTCTTTGAAAGAATAGAAGTTTTGAACTATCAGTGCGAGTCTGAGACCGAAATGTCAAATTCCAGTCGGGCAAATTCTGCCGGAGTAAAGATTCTAAAATTAAATCCGAATCTTTTTGAAATTAATGTCCCTTTTGTCCCTGTCTCTACTGCTAAGAGTAAAAATAAAGCCAAAAATACTAATGCTCACGAGCCTTTGAGCAGTACTTCGGTGAATGTGAAAGCGTTGAGTCAAGAACTTGTGGAGTTAGTACAAAAATTAAAACTTTTTGATCGTGATTCTTGTATTGTAAAAGATTCTCAGGAATTTAGCTCCAATGAACAAGATGGTAAAAATCCATCAGACGATCATGATCACAATACCGTTCGGCAAAATTATTTAGCAAAGAAACCAAATCGCATAGCTCGTGAAACTGCTAGTGAATTTTTTGATTGTGTAAAAGACGTGAACATTCATGAAAATAATATTTCTGGGGAAAATCCTGACGAATCATATGCTGTCATTAGTAAAGTTTTGGATCATGACTTTGTTTTTCTGAAAAATACAAAATTTCACTGCCGAGATGTTAACGATTTAGAACAACAGTTAAATGGGGAAAAGTTTGATTTGATCGTAATGGACCCACCTTGGTGGAATAAATATATTCGGAGAAGAAAGAGGAAACAGGCTGAAGCTGGGTAATTAATTCATAAACATTACATAAAAAATTGACTGTATGATCAGGAGGATTTACTCGGACTTACTAGAGGATTAAGTAATTTTTGATTTTATCGTTTAGGTATCAGCTCCTCGAAAATCTAAGAATTGAACAGCTCCCTATTGACACGATTTGTGAGGATAATGCCCTTGTTGTAGTTTGGTGTACAAATTCAAAAACACATCAAAAGGAATTGATTGAGGATATATTTCCTAAATGGGAACTTGAGTACTTGACAACTTGGTATTGGCTAAAGGTATTCTCCAAAGTATTATTTAACAATCTAGTTTTAACCTAAATTAATTTTTTTTGTATTTTTATTTGACACAGATTACTAAATCTGGAATTCCGGTTTGCCCATTCAATGCTGAGAATAAAAAGCAACCATATGAAGCAATTATTATTGGCCGCCGAACACAACAACCATCATATGCTAATTTTCAATTTCATTCTCCTATACCTATACCGACACCTAAGATTATTCTAAGTGTTCCCAGCAGTATAAACTCCCATAAGCCTCCACTTATCGACGTTATTTCGGACTATTTCAAATTAACTGTTGATTCCGAGCGTAAAACTAAACAACTAGAAATTTTTGCAAGGTATTTAATCCCTGGATTTACGAGTGTTGGAAATGAAGCTATCAAATTGCAACATAATTCTCTCTACCTTCCGGTGGATTCTAATGTTGAATCAAAGAATGAAAAGTCTGATTAGGACAATGTTAAAGAATTTATGTAGAGTCTATTCCGAAATATGGAAATATCGAAAATTGATTTTATTAACTATTTTTTAATAATTACATACTAAAATGAAATATCTTCTACTGCTCTAAAAAGCACAAGACACTTTGTTGTGATGAAAATGATTTTTTTAACTATTCCGATCCCATCCTTTTTCTGATAGTGCCCAAAAGCATTGATCTCAACTCGAAGAGGCGGACAGGAGAGTAGATATTTATTCAAAAGCTTTCGATCCCTTGCTTTTAGAGTAGTAAGGTTGTTGACGGTTTTCCAAGAGTTGATAAGTTTCTTTGAATTTTCAAGATAGGCTCCAAATTTTTTGTTACTTAAAACCAAATATGTACATCCGACCAGGGAATTTGCAAACAGGGCTGGCAATCTTCCCAATGGCAGACTCCGAGCAAATTCAATCAGAATGCAAGTGCTCAATACAGTGAAACAAATGAAAAAATTACTTATTCCAAACCAAAGATAATAGCGACCAATCTCGTTGTGCGTTCTGGCAAGGACTTGTAAGCAACGATAGATATGAACCACTGTTAATGGCTGTCTCAGTTTATCTTTTGTGTAAATGCTGGATTTTATTCCTCTAGAAATATTGAAAGGAAATTAAATTTTTTTATTTCTTTAACGTCATTTCCGTGGTACCTCATTTCTGTTGTGAGAAATATTGTTCCGTAAGTGTAGGCACAAGGAAGTGCGATATGAAATAATGCCGTAGCCCATGCCACGCCAGCTAGCCAAAAATGTGGTATTGCCAAAATTATGACAACTGGTCTAGTCCGCATTTCGCTTGGCAATAGTGAACTAAAGAAAACTGGTGTATGAGGTTTTCTCAGATTTAATCCAAAAACTAAAAACGGATAAACTACTGCAATGACAGCCAAAACAAGGACAATTCTTTCGCAACCAAGTTTATGAGGAATTGTGTCCTTTCTCAGGAACATGACTGAAACAATTTTTAAAATATTAATTATTTCAAGCAAAATTTTTTTTGTAAAATGCATACATTCTTACACTCCATCCGATTGAAATAAGACTGGTAGAGATTAACCAATTCCAAAATTTCTTTTCGCTTATGCATTGCCAAAACCTGTGCTAAACTGGCCAATGAATATCCAGTAAATACTGTGAGATAAACTACCTGATTAGAAAACTGTGACTCAGAACTAAAAAAGGACAAGATAAATTTTGTGAAGAGGAATGTAGCATGAGTCCACAATGTACAAACTGTGAGTCTCCAAAAGAAAATAGAATCTGCATGGCACAAACGTTTAGTTTCCTTGTCAAATCTGTAAGGAACTATTTTTAGAATACATACAGAAACTGTAAACAAAATGTAGTAATTTGACAAATTTTTTGCTATACATTGTTCACTCACTCGATACGACGAATCTAAATGCTTTAAGCTCAAAAGTCTAGTTTGACCAAAGAAAAACGTGAAAAACCCGAAGTAAGACCTAAAGTTTTTAAATATTTTAAAGTAGTATCAAGTTGATTGGTGTTAATCGTAAAAAATCGATTTTTGGCTGCTTTTGTTTTGGGATTGACGAAACTACAATTTGAGTTAATATTCTAAAGGCCATTATCGCAGTATCCCCAATTCAATCATACATCAGGATTTCATGAGTATTTGCTCATACAGAGTGGATTTTGGGATTTACATAAATTTTGAATAGGATCAATGCACGAGCGACCCCGACCCAATTGGGTGTTATCCCTTCTAATTATTGGATTTCAACTTTATAAGTTAAAACTGTTTTCTGCCATCGAATTCAATGGAAAAATTGGTCGTTACGTTTGAGTGCTTTACTCATTTTGCATTCGTCCCAAAGCGAAATGAGAAAACACTTGCTTTATTTGAACGAGTTCCGACTAGTCAACCTCTACGTATTTTTGTGACCGTGAATTTCAATAAAACTTTCAACTTTTAAAATCGAGTTGGTTCGCCATTGATCATCTTTTATCTGCGTCTGAAGTAGGTAGAGTCTCAGTTGGAATTGGAATGCTTTACTTGTTGACATTTCTAAATTAAATGAATAAAAATTTTAATATCATGTGTACATACATATCTTTCTTGTTTTACTGTGCTCGAGGATCGCTCATGATATTGCCTGAAACAGAATAGTAAACAGAATATGAATGTCATATCGTATGGATAGTACTTTTTAACATCACTTGCTTACTCATTAGTGCTGGGAAACTTTTAGACAATAAATCATTCAATCCTCCGAACGTGGCTTTTTCACGTGTCCTTATAAATTTGTTCAAACATCCGGTAAAGAATGAATAACTTTCGGATCCAGATTCTTTGGCCACTCGCTTCAAGTCAACTAGTTCCGACTGAGGAAGATCTAGCTCCAGCAGTCCATAAATTATTTCCTTCTTCTCACATGCCTCCGAACTTTCGCATAATTGCATAGCTAGCCAATGAGTGTCATTATATGAAATCGCTGATAAAGAATAAATTTTCACTCATTTAATTTACAAGAAATATTATCTCATAGTGTTAGGAAATTTTTTTGAACCTTTATTGTTACATCCGATTTGATTGAATGATTGTTGTGTGGAACTTTTGCTTACTGCATTGCATTCAGAATTTTCGACCTTTTTCCAACTGTGGTTCTCTGATATTAATTTACGCATCATTTTTTGTGTGAACAGGTGAAATTCTTAAAGTAAGTTACCTTCAAATCCAAAATCCTTATTTGCCTTTGCTATAGAGCTGTGTAATTTTGCCAATATGTCCTCTTGACCCTCCACATTTTGATAGAATTCCAGTAAAAAATCAATTACATGGTTGTCCCTATTTAGTCAGTCGTCAGTCCAGGCCAATCCAAACAAGAAATTTCAACTTGTCAAAAAATATGTTAGCATGTGTTTGTTTACCTTCTACTCAAGATGTCCAGTAATTCTCTATTTCGTTTCTGGCGTAAGGAAAACGATTCCACAAGGTCTCTATCCTCTCTACTAATCAATCTTGCTTCCATCAATGCATCCGTTAGTGGTCCAGAGTTTCCAAATTGAACAAAATATGTTTGCAAGTATGTCAGGACTCGTTCTATGACTGGAGCCATTATCGAATCACAATTCTAAATTGCAAGAATCGCAAGCAATGATGTGAACACCAATAGCTTCAAAAAATTGTAAAAGGGTAGTCGTTGTGTAATACCACAAAATGATAAGAATAATCATCAGTTTGGCCCAGCGTCACCAAATATGCATATTTCTCTAAATCTTTTTATCGCAACACTTAAAAAGATAACAGAATCCGTGAACATGAAGCTCCTTAATTTCATATTACATACATAGGCGTAGGTTTCAAAGGACAACAATATCATATTAAAACACGTATAATTCTAATTGTATTTTAAATTATACGAGACAAACATGGAAGAACATGAACAGAAAATTCGTCAGAATTTTATATTTTTGGCCGAAAATACTTCATCATTGGAACCAATTCTGGATATTTTTATTCGTGACCGTATTCTGACGAGATCGGATCGCGAAGAAATTGTAAATTTTTAATTTATTAATCTTATAATTTCATTGCCTTCCTTGTCCAGTTCCTTAATCTGTTTATATTTTTAAGCTGTCCCATACATCCTGGAAGCGAAAGTGTGCAGAATTTTATAGCCGTCTAGTTGATTTGAAAGGAAACATATGTGAGATTTTGGTTAATGCATTGCGTGAAACTTTGAACGAATACGTTGCTGATATTTTGGATCAAGAAGTCGGGAAGTTTAAACCATCCGTGGAAAATATCGACTATTTCAATTTCGGTAAAGTACTCCAAATTTCCAAATATCTCAGCATTTTGAAGTTTTGCTCAAATATGTATTCCTACTGTTTCTCTCAACTTAGTTAGAAATGGCCCTGGACCAAAAAATTTGGAGACATGGAACGTGCCTTCCAGGAGAAAGTACTTTACCGGACGAGAAAGAATTATTTCAGAAATTGAAATTCTGCTGAGTAATAAAACTGGAGCACGACCATCTGTTATTGGCGCTTGTTGCGGCCTTGGCGGAGTTGGGAAAACATCCCTTGCTATCGAATATACATGGAGGAATCTGACAACCTACAAATTTATTGTTTGGTTTAATGCAGACTCATTAGACCTACTCTTAAATCAGTACATTCAGTTTGGCCGGGACAACAAAATATTGGAAGACCCGAGCAAGGATGGATCTAGGCAGAACCAGAATGATCAGGTTGCGGAAGGTCAAGCATTGGTTTGAGGATTCCTTGAACTATGGATGGTTGATTGTCTGTGATAATGTAAACATGACCCAACATGAATTGACAAAATGGTTGCCTGTAAAAGGAGGTGACATACTTGTAACTTCGAGGTATGCATATGAATGGGGCTCGGTTGGTATGAATATTCCTGTTTTTACGACAATGGAATGTAAAGACTACTTTAAAAAAGTTCAAGAAAGCCAAGCACTAGAAACAGATGAAGAGGAAGCTCTCGAAATCCTTGATCGAAACATTAGGCAGACTTCCTTTAGCTTTATCTCAAGCCTGTGCATACATAAAGAAAAATCGCTTGAAAATTTCCAGATATTTACAATTGTATAAAGAAAAGAAAATGAAAATGTTGACTGACAAAACTATACTCCCTGGGGAAACTCCAACCTCTGTTTTTTTCACTTGGGATCTTTCATTAGATTCTATTAAAGAAGAATCTGTCCTCTCTTCCAATTGGTTGGTGAATTGTGGGTATTTATTTAACAAAGGAATTCCTCATTTTCTCTTGGAACGTTTTGCATCAAATCCATCCAATAATCCAGATGGTCAAATCTTTGAAGAAGCTTTTGGAGTTCTCAACTCTTATTCAATGATGAATGTTGATGGCGGAGATGCTTCTGTTCATTGTCTCGTGCAGGATGTGATTCGACTCAAATTTAAGGATCAGTTTGATAAAAATACAACAACAGCTCTAACATTGCTCGATGAATGTTTTCCTCGTGGGGACGTAAAGAATTATAAGGAGCTTAAAAAGAAACGAGTTTTATTGCCCCACCTGGAAATTGTAAAATCTCATTTGATCGAATATGTTGAAAGGCAAAAGAACAATGATGAGGAAGGGACGAGGACCCTAAAAAATACATTAAAGGATAATGAGTACAACCTGAGGGTACTTTTGTCTATACTGGCTGATGGCTATGCAGATGCTGCGAATTATGCCAAACAACTGGAAGTGCTTAATAATCTGTTAGCCATGGAAGAAGCTTCAGGAACTCTGAGTTCTAAAACAATTCATGACATTGGGATTGTCCATGGACGACTGGGGGATCCAAAAATGCAATTGGAGTTTTTAGCAAAGGCAAAAGACATGCTTCTCAAAACGGATCATTTCGAGAAACTAAGAATGGCCGAATTGCGTACAAATCTTGGAAAAGCTTACGGCGAGTTTTCAGAGTATGACAAAATGAAGATTGAGTTGGAAGAGAGCCTCGCAATTTTCTACGAGCATTTTGGTGAAAACCACATTGAAATTGCGACCACGCTACTTTTTTTAGCTGAATGCGAATTCTTTCTTGGAGAATTTACAATTGCAAAGGAACATGCAGAGAAATGTTTGAAAATAGTGGAGTCAACTTACAAAAGTGAGGATCATCCTCAGCGTGGATACGCCTTTTCAACTTTGGGATCAATCATTGGGCAATTGGGTGATATAAATGGCAGCACAGACCTTCTTAGAAAGGCACTCTCTATTTTTGAAAAACATTTTGGAAGCTCAACCACAGAGACAGCATTAATCAAGGGAAAATTGGCAAATCAACTTGGTAGAGTTGGGAATACTGAGGAACAAATCAATCTTCTAGAAAACGCCTTAAAAATCTTTAGGGAGAATTTCAAGCCTGACCATCCAACCATTGCCAAAACTTTATTAAGTTTGGCTACTGCCTACCAAAAGCGGAAAAATTGGGCAAAATCTATTGTACTCTTAAATCAGGCACTAGAAATTCAAGAAAAATACCATGATCCAAACAGTCCTCAAATTGCTATAATTCTAGAGGCACTTGGGCCAGCCTATGCTTGCTGTGGTGATACCAAGAAGAATATAGAACTCTTGGAACGCGTTCTTGGAATTATGAATCAGCGACTAGACCCAGATCACTCTCAAGTTGCGATGACTACAATGTCATTGGCAACGGCCTATGGTATTGATGGTCAACATACAAAACACAAGGATCTTCTTGAAAGTGCATTGCCCAATATTGATAAAACTCATCCTATATATCCAGTCGCATTATCCAACTTGGCAATGGCTTCTGGGAATATTAAAAATTTTGACAAGAAATGTGAGTTGCTAAATCAAGCTTTAGAATTGAACGAAGAAATCCATGGAATTAGAGCAAGGCAGACAATTACGTCAACTATGGAATTAGCCCAAGCTAAGGTTGAGTGTCAAGGTTACGGAAATATACCTGAGATTGCTATGGAGATTTATAGCAACCTTAGCAAAATGCGTATTGAGAAGCAAAAACGAAAATATATGATTGCCAAGTACGAATCGTTGCATTCAACGCCTATGCACATTGCAGCAGCATTGGGAGATCTTCAAGAATTTCAAAGATTACTTGATCTTGGATCAGATGTTATGGCTACAAATGACCATGAGACAATACTCCATGCAGCAGTTTTGGGTAGAAATATAGAAATAGTTCGATTGATTCTTTCAAAGGTTCAAAGCATTGGAAATGAAATCTATGTTAATTCTCTCGATAATGACGGTGATACACCATTAGCTTGGGCTGCTGAACATGGATTAACAGAAATTCTTAAATGCTTAATTGAAGAAGGTGCTGCAGATATTAATACACCAAATCACGATGGTAAAACACCTCTGGATTGGGCAATCCGCAAAAAGCATTTTGATATTGCTCAAGTTTTACTAAAGCATTCCCAACCACCACCAACCTATACCTGAACAATAATTACAATTTCAAAATGAGATATGATTGACAATTGGAAGTATAAGGGGAAAGTTGTGTAGTAGTGTAATGAAAGTAACTTAAGTTATGAGACTATTTGTAATTTAATTGTAATTGAATGACTATTTTTGGGAAAGAATGGAACCAAATCAAAACTCCAAAAGGGGCAATGCTATAAGAATAATTTATTTAACGATTCTTATACTATATAAAGAAATTCAAATTCAAACACAGAACGTGGTATAACCAATTAATTTGCAATAAATGCGAGGAAATGCTTTGAAATTAATTTACGGAGATGCTCATGACGACAACTGGGGTTTGATTGTTTTTATTTGAGTCCTTCGTTCAATCTTTTTTAGAATCCGAGTGATTTGGTTTTGTGATTTGCGTAAGCCAAGAAATAGTTTATATTTCTATGAGTTCTAGTATTATAAATTCTACATTCAAGGAGAAAATGGAGAAAGTTGAGGGGCCGGATGAAATTCCCAGCTCATCTGAGTCTGAATCAACTAATTTTGTACGCAAGATCAAGAAGTTCAAACCTGAGCCAGTTCCTTTTCAAATTGTGACTCGTGGAGCTAAAGCCAGATTAGAATTGGCGAAAAAATTTCCCATTTCAATTTTTACCACCTGAGGTGAATTTCAAAATTCTGAATGTAAATTTGTTTCATTTTATTTTGGCCATCTACTATTCTCTAATTTTTAGATGAAAGAAAATATTTTCAAGTTCCTTGGCCTTAATGATCTCAAGTCGGTCAGACTTGTGAGCTCAGAATGAAAAAAAAATTTCCTGTAGATTCGTTGACATAAAAAATGCACATTTGGAGGATTTGACTATTCCAGTTCTGAAGAATTGTAGCTATTTTATGCAAAAATTATCCCTGACTTGTCTCAAGGACGGAAGATCCGTTGTTTCCTTGGTCAACATGTTCAAAAATTGGATTTAGACTACTCCAGAATTTGGGCCAGTACTTTGAGCAGCCTTTTCAAAGTTTGCCCAAACATTGCAGAAATCAGGATCATGTATTTCAGAGTTAAGGCCACACGAGGATTCAGTACCGATATTTTAAGGTCCGCACTGCCCAAATCGATTCATCTTTGTACAAATTTGAAGAAACTAGAAATCCGTGTTTTTCCACATGAATGGGAATCTTTTATCGATTGGGATGAAGCAAGTTTTGACTGCGCGTTTCTTCAGGATTGCAAGAAACTCGAGGATATTAGATTTGTGACTTTGGTACCCTTCTATTGCGAGAATTTTCTGCCCGTGACCAAAATCTTGAAGTTAAAATACGTTTCTTACTTGTACCTTGTGGAATTTAGTGGCGTGAAATTTGCAAATAAAGCTGCTACTCATGCCAATGATCAACTAACATTTCCCATTACTGATAACGCAGATCCTCCTCGTCAGTCTCTAGATCAAATAAACGAATTTTATGAATACTTTCCATATAAGTTTTATGAGGAGCCTCTACAAGTGAATGAAGACGATATTCCAGACCCCACCGGGGAGTTTGAACTTTTATTGGAACAACTCCGTCGAGTATCTGCTCTACCATCGTATCCTAAATTCAAGGACCGAGTGCTTGCCTTCGCCTTTTTCTCATTTCTCGAGTGAAATTCTGAACTAGATCAATTACTCCTCAAATGATAGTCTGGGATCAATAATATAGTAATAAATCTTGGCACGATGCAAGCAGAATTAAAGGTTGAAGTACTCAGCAAAGAAAATATGAGTCTGATATGTAATAATATATAAATAAAATCAAATTAAGAACTACAAATGGAAACTGTTCTGATATTTTATTTTAGGAGATAATAAAGCAAAGCACTATAGGTAATGTTATACGCGTGTACTATAGTATATAAGTGCATCGGATTTGTGAGATTTGCATGCGTGCGCGTAATGTCCGTCGCAAATTAAGTATTACAGAATTTATTATGTTCCGGAAGTCTAATAAAACCGTTTCTAAATACACTGCTTGAAGGTTGAGTTAACTTTTCCAACTAACCGAATTTATCCTGTTGATCGTTTATCTCACTGTTTTACAGTAAATTAAAATGTAATCCGTTTTATCATGAGTCCCGTTCTTCCGTTGTGCTGTATGTTGTGCTGGTCATTTCCTACACGGTACCTTGCCTCACACACATGCAAAATTCCTGCTTAACACGTTTTCCTCATATTTCGTATGTATTTAGTAGTAATGAGCAATAAATAGTCAAACCAGAGAACCAGATGCAGCCCGTAAATTGAACTCTGACAAATAAACTTTCAAAATGACAAGCCCAGAGAATGAGGAACCGTGACAAAACATGTGTTCTTATGGCATTAAAATTCTAACGAGTCAAATGTGTGCTACGTGCTCATCTGATGATCGTTATTAAAAAGATGCTCACTCATCTAATCTTTCTCTGAATTAATAGGAAGGAAATTTGTAATCTCGGCCAAACGATTGTATAATTTAAAATTACTCTCTCTCTCACTATAAGGCTGCCAATACCAAGCCCATAATTTCCACTCTTTCGAACGGCCCAGTGGTGTCAGAATGTAAAAAGTTTACTATTAATTAAAAAAATATTATTTATTAGGCCCGCATTGTTTTGCCGGAAATGTTAAAACTATCAGATGTATGCATTTTATTGGAATTTATTCGCAAAAAGTTGTATCGCATTCATTCACTATAAATTTAAAGTGACATCATCCACGACTCGATTGTACTTGATTTTCTGGTTTTAATTTAAGAAAAATGCTGACAATGAGCCATTAAACGAGCATGAGAACATGAGAAGTACGAGGAGCAACAAGATATCCTCATCATGGAACTTTTAAGAGAGTCAGTTTAATTACGTAAGCTCAAGCTTGATGACATTGTCATCCACTTTTTGTTTCCCTTCAACTTGAAAAATAAAATCTGAGAATTAAATGCATAAGGAAATTCCTTATTATTTTTACACAAGAGTGTTACAATTTTAATAGCGTTGATTGAATAAATGTGCACATTGAATCCATGAGTTGAGTCTTCTCATTAGCAAACAAATAAAATTGAATTATGCACATGCACTGTGATGTGATAGAGTGAAGAAGGGTTTGCCGATTGCGATTGATTAAGTTCCTTTATGTGCTTATGTTTACCTTGGCTTTATGCAAATTACGATAAGTGCTTGTCTTGTTAAATAATCCAAACCGAGTTTCATGCTCATACCATAAGCTCATCTCATCTTCTCTCCTCACAATAAAAATTCCCACGCAATGCAAATTCCCAGGTAAGACGTAATAGCCAAGCCCTTACAGCTTCTCAATCTCAATGCAATGGAATATTCAATTTGCAATTGCCATTGCCATTACGGCTATTGTTGGCAATTGGCAGAAAGGGAAAATATTTTCTTTAAAAAATGAACGTGAACGTGAGATGAGAGCATCCAATAATAATTTACACGCAATACACATTCACAGGCAGGCCAGGCAAAAGAGAACCCCCAGGGTAGTTTTACTTTTTCATGTTAGTCAGACAGTCAGTCAATCTCAACCACTACCTACCTGTGCACCATTGTTGTTGTATAATTCCTTATAGCCATTGTTACAACTCTACAAGTGTAGTAGTAGAGTTCACGAAACGCGTGAGTAAATGCATTGCATGCTTTTTCATTCAACTGACTGATTCGCTCACTAACGCAACGTGAATTAAATTTTTTTATCAGTCTTGCGTGGTGGACATAGTACTACAAGACAAGACATTAAAACTCTCACAATTTCAACAAACAACGTAATAAATAATAATAGTACGACGACGACCATCAGATTGCAGCAAAGAAAATTCGCAATGTAGAAATTTACAGTTTTTAATAATTAGAACAATGCGGATTTTCCATTTTCCTTGGTCTTCTGCTGTGCCTGTGTCCAGGATTTTGGGTATTTTGGTAATTTTTGGATACGTGAATGTGAATAGTTCTGAAAATGTGACAACGACAAGGCCAACTCAACAGCAAATTATTTTATACGGATTTAGTGAGCGTGGAGGCAAAAGTATAAATGGAAATGGAAATTCGACGGATTCTCATGCTGGTTCTGCTGCAGAGTACAAAAATGAAAATTACTTGACAAATACCCGAGATTTGGAAAAAATTTCTCCAATGATTCGGGATAAAAGACTTAAATCTGCTTGTGTTCAAGTTGGGCTGTAAGATTTTGAAAATTAAAAATTACGAGTTAACTTTAATTAATAAGTATTTATCTTTTTCCTTATTTGTGTGAACGTACAGATGGGCTATTTTCCATGGGAAGCATTTCACAAATATTGCATCAATTCTTTACGCCAGTAGTGACTCAAACGATCGAACCTGCACACAAAATAAACTCAACGAAACTCATTATTCTCCATATCAGTCAATTCGTTACATTGGAAATTCAGATTTGACCCAATCAGGGTTAAGTTTGTACAGAGGAAAATTTTTTAGTGGAGAAGAGCTTTATTTTGATGGGAATATTCTGAGTTTACCCATGTCCATAGAGTTTAGTTCATATGGATTCACAGGGGGTGATAATTGGACATTATTCTCAGACACTCGCTTCACTGGAAATTCCATTTGTTTGGCCAGTAAGGATTTTCACCTCCATGGTGCACAGAGGGATAAAACAAGTGGAGATGGTGGAAATAAAGATGGAATCGTTTACAATAAAATAGTCAAAAATCCCATGACTGTCGGTTCGATTAGAAAGGGTTGCTTTGAGCAAAATAATCGAACCATAATATTTCCTAATGGGGAAACAATTGTTCAAAGTAAGAAGAAAATTTTGATTGCAGTCTAGACACAACCTAATAAATTAATTCCTATTATTTTTAGGAACAACCAAGCCAAATCAGCCTTTTGAGGAGGATGTAGATTACACTATGTATTTCAAATTATATTCTGAATTTGAACCTGATGAATTAATAACGGATGCCCAGGAATTAAGACTCCCAACGGCCCATACATTTCCATCCTACTCATTCGGTCCCCAAAATTCGCCAGATATTCACAATTGGACAGTTTTTAGTGGAACCGAGTACAATGGACATGCCAAATGTTTTTACACGAATGAAGATTATTTTGAAAATGCTTTAAATGAAAATTCAACATCTGCTAAAGACCATGTCATCGTAATGGGTTCAATCAAATCGGGTTGTGTTGACCCAATCACTTTACCCATCCTTGAACAACATCAATTACCAAAAATTGAAGTAGTGACCGTAGCAGATAATCCTTCAAATTCGTTGTTCTTTACGTCCTTCATTATTGGACTTATTATTTTTCTATTGATTATCATTGTTGCAATTTTTCTGATTATATATTTTTATTGCTCATCCAAAAGGAGGAGACGAAGAAGGGAACGAGAGAGAGAAGATATGCAAGTTTATAATTCTAGACAATATTTATAAATTCATATTCAAAACTGTTATGCAATCCAGCCCAATCACCCGATTAAAAAATACAATTAACTTAAAAATAAAAGCGTACAAAACATTATAAGCAGTTCTGTCTAAATGAAAGTTTCTAAAATCTTGCTTTTTGGCGTAGTAGTGGGTTGAGTTTAGTATGAACATAAATGTTGATTCTTTTCGCGCAGAAGCACGTGCTTCTAACACATTAGTTGATTGACTTCAATAGCACCGTATCTACTTTTTATTCTGATCTGAACTTTCTCGAGAACTTTCTAAAAAAACAAACAAACTTTAGTTGACATCTCCGCCACAAGATCTACTGGTGAGTTTTAAAAATCGATTAAGTATTCTAGGAGGAGATGAGTCCAAAATTAAGCAGCACCATTTTAGATTAGTTAAGTATTTGTATTAGACCATGAAACGAGACTGTTATCTTTCTTGCACACATGATATAATAGCATGGGTAGAAGCCATTGCAAATGAATAGGGGATTTTAATAAGTAATAACGGTACCTGATTTCTCTTGAATTAGTTGTGTGTGGATGGCATTGATTACTAAAATATGCAAATATAAATATGGCTGCATAACTTCAGTTGATTGGATTGATAAAGACAAAGAGTAAATGTACGCTTCCGTTTGAGCCATCACTCAGCAAATTATTTTTTGACCCTTTCCAACATCGTCCATTCTAACTCATGCGGAAAACTCACCATGAAGATAATAATTTTGGAAATTCTGTTTGGAGTTCTATATCTTCTGAAGACTTCATCCTCCCTGACCCAAAGAGATGAAAATAATCTAGCAGCGATCCAAAAACTATTGATTCCATCGTTATTTCCCTATGTTTCTCCGTCCATCCGATTTTTACACAACCAAAGTGCTTTCTCGAATCCATTGGCTTCTTGCTCTCTGCCTTACCACTTGAGCCAACATCTATTTCTCGGGAAAATTAATTCTCTACAAATTAAAATTAAACCTCATAGTCAATGGCTGAAAGAATTTAGTGCACTTTTGAGAAGAACCTCTTGTTTCTCCGAAGAGAATGCGGAAAAGGCACCCTGGACAATTGCCTTGTCCCTATTTGCCATTACTACGCCAAAGACCAAGACACTCAAAGATGGTCAGAAGCCCGTAGTAGAGAAGCCATATCAAAAATATAACAGAATGCCTGGGACCCATCTGTTCAATAAACTTACACTATGGCAAACTGCTAAAAGACTCAACGGGAATCAAGACCCAACGTACCTTCTCCAAACATTTTTACTCCCAAATGAATTTGATAAATTTAAAGAAGAGTGGAAAAGTTCACCAAATAAATTATGGATTATTAAGCCTCCAAATGGTGCTATGTCAAATGGAGTCAAACTTATCAATCATCCTGCCCAAGCATATAAAATCATAAAGACAAGAAAAGGGAAACAATTCTTGGCTCAACCTTATATGAGGAATCCTAAACTTATAAATGGGAGAAGGTCAGAAGTTAGGACCTATGTACTCATCACAAGCGCATTTCCGCTCAGAGCTTATATGACCTTTTCAGGGTATGCAAAGATCGGTCATCAGAATTACACAGTGGATGANATCACAAGCGCATTTCCGCTCAGAGCTTATATGACCTTTTCAGGGTATGCAAAGATCGGTCATCAGAATTACACAGTGGATGAGAACGATATTAGCAATCCGTGTAAATATATTCAACTATATACACCTGAACAATGCAATTCAACGTGGGAAAACAAATTTATGGATAACACAATCGTATGGAAGAAATGGTTTGGGGAAGATAGATGGGCAGAGCAAGAAAAAGTCAAGGGGGAAATGCGTAAAATCGTTATCAAAACTTTGTTAGGGGCTGAAAAAAACATTTCAAGGAAAGCCAAGAACGAATTGCTGAACCGTTACAATGCATACGAGCTTTTAAGTTTTGACTTCTTTGTGGATGAAAATTTTGGAGTGCTTCTTAATGAAGTGAATACGCATCCTTATATCGTATTCGATAAGGAGCATGGGTCTCGTGTTATTCATGACGTTTTGACGGTTTCGGGATTCCAGCTGCCTCCAACAATTTCTACAAAAGGCAAGGTAGGGATACTAAAAGCTTTCCCTGGGATTAAGCTAGATGACCCAACTTTTGATGAAAGGATCTTTAAAATGAACTTAAGCCAAGAAGAGAAAGCAAAACATTTAAAGTTTGGACGTGGTATGTCAAGCCAGAATAACAATGTACAACAAAGAAAGCATTAATTTCAGGAATCATTCTACAGGAACCGAATCAGATAAGATTTTGGATGACCTCACTCCTGATGACGTTCGTCAGCTAATCATTGCAGAGGATGAATCAAATCGGGCCGTGAATACAAGTTTCTTCAGAATTTATCCATCTTTAAATCTCAAAAAATTTCTTGGGCCAGGCCAGAAACTGAGGTTTTGGCTTGATCATGACAGTATTTACTATCATGAGTTGTTCATTGCCTGGGAGGGCAAATATAGGAAGGACAACGTCACCAGGAAGGAAGGGAGGGACCGCTTGGCAAAATTAGCAAGGAAGAAATATCATCTGAAAATCTGATTTATGTTCGTGTTTTTCTGTCGTAGTAGGTTAATGCCTTCATGTAGAAGTAATGACCGTACATATGTTGGATGTGGTAAAATGGAATTAATTAAAGACAATAGAAAAATTGCGTTTACCTCAAATACAGTACCAGGATGGCTTTTAGTCCCCGGGCAAAGTTAGATGCACAGAAATTCTCAAATCTGCATTAACACAAACAGGAAAAATACTGGGTGTCAGATAAATTAGTAATCAATGAGTTGTATGTAGCACATTTCGATTATTTGTGTTGTGCGTATAAATGTACTGCGTGTCTGTGAGT
>WJEZ01001266.1:0-18570 GCA_009869925.1 Thalassaphorura encarpata | reverse complement strand
ACCAAATCACCCAAGGAAATGTGGTCAACAAGATTCTAACTAATGCCATTGGCAATGGGGAAGAATGGACATAAGGTGGATAGAGATAAATCCCTCTTCTAGTGGAATCCCTTAAATGGTGAGGAATGAAGGCAACTAGGATGACAAACATCCATTTGAATTTTCCAAAATAACCCAGAATGAGAGATATCGCCAATAAAATCCCGGAACAATGAAGGATTCCTCGATAAGGTGCATGCATTGCTGCATCAGGTCGGAAACTTCTAGCAGCCAGGAAATGATCCAGATCAATCACCGATGCTCCCAGTCCAACATACAGAAATTCTGACCCACAGGTCAGCATAGAATTGGGATCTACAATTGTCCAACTCAAAAGTCCAATGATGACATGGATCGTATTATCTAAAATGGCATGGAATTTCCGACAGGCCAGGACGGAAGGGCGTGATTGGACCTTCAATAAAACGAATGCACAGAAATTAATTTTTGATCAATAAATTGTCTTACACAACAAACAATAACAATTGAAAATATTCCTTACAAAATCTCCCAAATCTCCTCCAATGAATAACAAGGCAGTTGCGATGATTTGCACCCATTGCTTAGCGCTCAGCATAATTTTGGAATTATTTCTTTAAACAGTAATTCACTTCAAGATTTGGTAAAATGGAAGTCTAGTGCTTTTTGTCCTTCCAGATCACAGTAATTCAATTCAAGACTTGGTGAAATGGAGATCTAATGATATTTGCCTTTGAAGATATGTCGAGCAGAACGGGTGCCCATGAAATGTCATACCGCTTCTCAAATTCTAAAAATTGAAATCGAAATCATGAATCAGTTGGTCAGACTTGTAACATTGAAGTGAATAGATTCAGAGAATTCATGTGTTGCTGCATACAATATATTCTTCGAAATGAACTTGTAAAAATGAATTAATTTGTTTAATATGGGTAGAAGATAAATTGACAAGTGCTTAATAATTTGTTTATTGTTTCTTACCAATTCACTTGTTCTTCCATCATCTTAGTTAATGTTTCTTTTAACTGTTACAAAAACCTGTGTATTAGAAGTTACAAAATATTAAATTCGATCGACTTGCTGACAAGCAAGTGATGTGAAGTTACTTTCCTTCCGGCAACCCGTTTGAAATCTTCACATTACATATCGCTCTTACAAAACGCAAGATTTAAGCTTACTCGGCTGGACGCTGGAGTCCATCAAATTTCACCAGGGGAATTAGCGAAAATTGGACAAAACAAAGAGGGTATTTGCCGTAATCCGCATGAATTCTGAAACTACAAGCTCCTTTATGGTTACATGAAATCATATAACATACTACCAAAACAATAACAAACTGTAAGCATATGTACAAGAAACAGTAATTTTGAAGGTAACCGTTTTGAAACTGAATTCATATTGATAGAATAATTACAGAGAGCAAAATTGGACAAGAAATTCAGAGGACTATATTTTTGCAGCATTGCATAACGTTATTATTCAAATTTTATAAAATCTTAGGTCGGGATATTTACTGTGTGCTTTTGAATATGGACGCATCATTAACAGTAGGCTGTTCTTCATTGCAAATAATAGAAGCTAATGATCCCGATATAATGGGAAAAGCAAGGTCAGTAATATAAATTGTCAAAATGAGCTTGAAATTATTAAGTTTGTCAGACCGAATAGTAAAAATAATGTCCCTAAAATTACTAACAACTTGTTTTCAATTTGCATTACCCAGCTCTGACGATGTTGACCAAAGACAAAACTCGACTAAGCCTACTGCTGATTCTCCCGAGAGGATAAAGATAGACAAGACTATTTGTGATAGCAAAGTTATTTCGAGTTCAATACAGGATTCGAGTGTCACCAGGAAGAATCATAATTTACATGATGAACTTGGGAATCAAGTGGAACACTGTGTCAGTCCAAAGAAAAGACTGCAGCAGAATCAGGCTAATAAAATGCAGGAGAATATTAACTTTCTACAGGATTGTGCTCTGAGAGTAATTCTTTGGGCCGGAATTGATACTCAGGAACTTCGAAGAGGTCAAAAACAGTTACGAGATCCTGAGACAAACCCGAAAGAGATTGAAACGGATCACGGTTGGAACAACTGCTTACTTAAAATTGCTCCATAATGATTGGGTACAATTATTTTGAACATTTTCAGGTTTAGAATTACGATTACCTACTCCAGATATGAGCAAAGATGATTGGGAAGTAGTATACACGGACCAATCAATTGAGGAAGATTTGGAGACTCTTGATTTGACCACACTAAAGCCTGGAGTCAAAAACAGAAAAAGTAGACGGGTTTGCGTTCGTCGTCGTCGAGTAAAGAATACTGGTGAAATTGCTAATAAACTTTCGGCCTTACCTACCAGTAATTGTTCTAACTCAAAAGAAACGAAAGTCATATTTCAAAGAAGTCATAATTCTGACGGCCAGAATGGCCAGAAGAAACTTATACGGACCAGCGGTGTTCAGTCTATATCTGAGTCAGAACATGATGAAAATGCAAATACTATTGTTCCATGTATTTCAGCACCAAAACTTATAGTAAGTCTTAAGCCCAAATTGACTTCCAAGGCTATTCAGACAGAAGAAAAACAAAAGGATGAATTTCCCAAAGGACGGAAGACGAATTCTAGGAAAATTCTTGAAACAATATCGCCAAAACTATTTCCATTAATACAACTTTCGAAAGAGGAGCAAAAGAAATGTTCAGCATGTTGACCCACTAAAAGATCCATTTCAACCGACTCAGTCCGAAGAGAAAATTACAGATATTCGGGAGCTCAATCGTCGGAAGAAGGGACTCATCGGAGTAGTGTCAATTAAAAATCTCTTTTTATCTAAGCCTTTACCTGATGTGACAGAGAGTGTGGAAGATCCAAATCTATTTCCAGCAGATGACCCGTACCCTTTGCCTAATGAGAAAAATTTTAGACCAAAATACAGGTCACGTTCACTGAAGGGAAATGATGGGTCGGGTCTGACCTTAGTTAGTTCCAAAAGCACTAGACAAGATGATCGCCCTCAGCTCGTCCAACTAAGCGGACCTTGGCTCCCGAAGAATTTGACTAATGATGTAGAGATTGATAGAAATGAAAATTCCTGTTTCCGGTTAGTTTGATTAAATGAACTGTAATTGCTCACAAAAACATCGATTTGGCATATTTTTATTTTTCCTTTGCTAGTCGTTTCATGTGGCGAGTTCGCCAAGGGTGGAATCCTTTTGGACGAAGACGAAGGAAAAGAGTTGGATGTGTATCAGAAACTACGACACAAGCGAATGCGAACCAAGTCTTAATTTCAGTCAAATCTCAACCGGTATTAAGGAAACCACGTCGCATTACTATAAAGTCAGTAGCATTAGGCAATGTCAATAAAAATAGAAAAGATTGCCAGAATAATTAAAATATTTTCATTTTACTTTAAATAGATCACGAAAAGCACGAGTAGCACCAGAGAGAAAAGATGGTACTACTGACCTTGTTCATGAAAATTCAATTAATGCTAATACGGGCTTCGGTGAAATCCCTGACAAGCAGGCACGAGATCCATGAACCGTACTGATTGGATAAATATCTCATTTCTTGCTAATGTCCTAATGTTTAAGAAAAATACTGAATGTATAGCTAATAGCTGGCAAACCAAATAATTTATGAATCGTAATAAAGAATTCGTACAACTACAAAATCGCAATCCAAATTTTTATGGTTCAGCAATAGCAATTCTAGCAGTTCTAGCTTAAGTCAATGTGCGCACATGAGGTGTTGAACATGTACACATTATCAGATGTCGGAATTTCCTTTGATATATTCTTAATATAAAATTTAGGTTGAAGGACACGACTAATTTTAATTCATAGGCACATTTTTAATAGTAATGTAAGGACACGAGTAAGCTTGCTCTGTTAGCAGATTTTGCCAAAAGATGAAATGACTCAAGAACCCTTTAGTCGGGTTCTTCGTCGCAATAAAACAAGAAAAGTGTATCCATTCCATTTCCATTCACACTTGAGCTTAAGAAGTGCATAAAAGTTATTCCCAGCTTCGAATTAGCTTAGTCGACAGGTGCTGTGCTGCAGGATAGAAATAAAAAGTTTAGTTCCTCATCTTCAACATTTGCACCCATGAACAGACACTGGGTCAGTGTTTCTATCTACTCAGATGAATAGCTTGTATTTTGTTTAACTAATACTTTTGTGTGTAAATATAACAAGAACAACAGTGGATTTAGTTTATCACCACTGACTCAGTGTGGCATTAGCCGGAAAATTTACATGACTGATACGAAACGAAAGGGAATATGAGACTGTTAAGCAGACCACTACAGTATTCCATTTGAACATTGAAGTCTAATACGGTGCGGTTCCTTCAACAAGATTTTGAGACGTCAGCGATCTTGAGAGATATATAGTTTAAAATAAAATTCCATAGTAGAATTACGCAATATTCCATCGTAAAGTAATTTTTTAATGTGTTGATGTGTTGAGAACTGAGTTAGGTTGTGCGACTAGCTTGCGCTGCTCATTTCACTCGGTGACCCGTAGTGTGACATTAATTTTTCTTAAGCACTTGATTTTTTATACTTAATCACTAGAGTTTTCGTCGAGTCTTGAGTGGAATCTTGTTATCTCGTGATTATAAGTCAAAATGTAAGCTTAGCAAAGTTTAAATCAATTCATTCACAAACTGAAACATTTTACAACTGAGCCTCGTTCAGACCATCATACCACAACGAACTGTTACGGATGTGAACTAAGTTCCCCGTTCTTTGTAATTTTGATAAAGTACAATGACCGAGAGTATAGTTAAAATATGCAGAATAATTAAGTCAAATTGGAAACTTGTTCTTGTGGTTGTTCTACCGGTTGTGCTCCTACCTTTACTTTACATCGATGATGGAACTAATAGCACGGTAAGTGTTAAATTTAATTATTTTTCGATTACTTAATTACTTGAATAATAAAGAAATTATCTAAATTATTGTCTACAGAAATTCAGATGTGCCTATGTACTCATTTTGGGCTCTGGAATTGCCATGGTTGAAGCAATACCCATCCCAATCACATTTCTATTGCCAATTGCTCTATTTCCACTTCTGGGAATATTGGATTCGGGTAAATTTGGAAAATAATTAATTAGTTTTCATAAACCACCTCAGAAATTGTATGTTAGCCAGTGTCACAAGAAATTACATGAAGGAATCTGCAATGATGACCGTTGGAGGAATTATTATTGCTCTCGCAATTGAATATTCGAATCTTCATAAAAGAATTAGTTTCAGAATTATGCTTCTTTTCGGTAGCTCGCCAATCAGGTTGGTTGTGACAACTTTGGTTAAATTTTAGTCACTTGATTAATTGTTATCAACTTGCTTAGATTATTATCCGGAGTTATGTTCACAACGATGCTACTAGCCATGTGGTTGTCAAACACGGCTATTACCACAATGATGGTAAAATATCAAAAAAAATTGTCAAATAGTAGCCTAGGCCCATCTATAAATAAATTTTTACAGGTGCCGATTTGTTTAGCTGTGCACGAGGAATTATTCAAGGTAAATTGACCCAAAATGTCAAAAAAGTTCACAATGACATTTACAAAAATCATGTATTAGAAAAAGATGCTAAATGCAAGTGAAGGGATTGAAATGGATGAAATAGAGTCTGAGTCTAAGGCAAGAGTTCCGGCAAGTCCTAAAATGCAACGAATAATTGAAGCCTCAGATAAAAAATCTTTAGATGCCAAAAGAATGTTACTCCTGTCAGTAGCCTATTCTGTCAACATTGGCGGAAGAGGATCACTCCTCGGAAGTCGGTACACGTACATCCTACTTGAGATTTTAAAACCGTAAGTCAAAGTAAGCAAATATCAATTCCAATTTCCTCTTTCTTGTTAAATTGCTTTTACTATTCAAGTGTCGGGACTTTTGATAATGCGGAATTAAATTTTGTCTCCTGGATGCTCTTTAATGTCCCGGTTATGCTGCTGAATATGTTATTCGCATGGTTCTACCTTGTCGTCGTCTTTTATGGATTGCCTGATTGGTTTAAATTTTGGCAAAAAAAAGGTCAAGGAGGAAGAAGAGAATCCTCAGTTCAAGAGAAAAAAGACAGAGAAGAAAATGTTACCAGAATGTTAAAGAAAAGTTTCCAAGATCTTGGGCCAATGACATTTCATGAAAAAGCTGTTGCTTCTCTATTCGCCTTTGCGATTGTTCTTTGGTTTTTTAGGGAACCCAAATTTATAAGGGGGTGGAATGACATGATTCCGTCAGCAAGGGTTGGTGATGCGACAGCTGCCATTCTAGTGACATTTTTATTGTTCTTTGTTCCAAAAAGGCAGAAAGATTTCTGGAGTGGAAGTAAGAATTTGGTTAATATTACATGAAATTTTGCAAACCTCGATCCTTATATTCCAGAGTCATCCGAAACACTCATGAATTGGAGCTATGTGCAAAGGAGATTCCCTTGGGGGGTTCTTTTTATAGCTGGTAAGTGAAGTGGCAAGCTTATAATTTTCAAAATATGGACAAACGTTTATTTTTGTTGATTCATTGGCAGGTGGTGGCTATGCTTTCTCTGAAGCAGTTGAAAAATCCGGACTTTCACTTTGGCTTGGAGAACAATTATCAATCATTTATCATCTCCCAGTCTCTGTCATCCTCTTGATTACACTTTCCATCACAGTTTTTGCAACCGAATTTATTTCTGGACGAACTTGCTCCGTCATATTTTTGCCAATTCTTCTTAACCTCGTAAGAACGAATGTAAACATAAAAGAGAATTTTCCAACTTAATCCATTCTTTGCATTCCTAGTCATGGAGATTGGAATTACACCCCTTGTACCTCACTCTTCCAGTCAATGTTGGATGTTCTTATGGATTTATGCTCCCAGCTGCAACAGCCGCAAATTCCGTGGTTTTCTCATTAGCAGCCGGAGATTTGAGAATTATTGATATGGTAAAAACAGGGGCTTTTCTAAATATATCTTGCATTTTAGTACTTTATCTCATGACGATGAGTTGGGGTCAAATTGTATTTTCATTTGACAGTTATTCCAATAATGCGACTATCATCTTATAAGACTTATTTAATTAATTTTTGCAAGCAAAGGTTAATTACTCAATTGGAGCAAAGGGGTAATGAATGACTTTGTAAGTTTGGCACTTGCTTTTTATTTTCTCTTTTCAAAAATTAATCTGATTTTAATAAAAACATATATTTTATCAAAACTACGAAAAATATACTAAACTGTGAACACTATAACTTTCGTAACAAATGCAACATATAAATTAATTAAACAAGCTAATTTTAAGGTTAGCTGTTATTTTCTCAAGCATTCCTCACACACAACTGGTAAACTAATTAATTTGAGTCTTTCCTCACACTATAAATGTATAGCAATCGTATCGTCGAGAATGTTGTCATAATCAGGCGGATGAGGGTGAAGCGTTGCGTACGCATGTGAAAATTGTGGGGATTGTTGTCTCGTTAGAGATAGGGTTTGGGGCTCATCCATGTCGTCCATACTCAACCCGTCATCTGTCCCATTCGAATTGTCCAAGTCACTTGCAACTTGCATAGTCTAGTTCTTGCTCTTCGTAGGATTTTATTTTACTGAAAATTATGGAAAATCAAATAAATTAGAATTTTCCACTGCAAATTGAGTCGTCATTAACGTTCGGGTTTGCCTTTGACTAGACATAGACTAAGTAATTCTTCAACATTTTTACAATACAGCACTATCAAGGGTAAAATTAAGAAGTAAGCCCGAAAATATCTCTCTAATACTGAAATGTAAGTAACTCTGAATTTACGGTGTGCTAAAACATTATCTAATACTTACTGGTCGATCCAAAGTGGATTGTCTGTGGCTAAATCTTCTATCATCTCTGGTTGTTTCTGTGACAAAATATTTCTAGTAATCGCTGGAGTTCCTGGAATACTTCCGCCCGGATGCAAAGGATACTTCATTCCTGAGAACTGATTTTCTTTTTCCGACTTTTTGCTGTGGAACAAAAAATTATACTTTTCTGTATATTCCGTCAAAAATTAAGATGTATTTCACTTACATTGCATACATCCGGTTCAAACAGCAGCAAATGGCTAGAATAGTCGCAAGGCCCATACAAAGCAAAGCGACAAGAGCCACTAGTCCAGCAAATGCTGTGTCGAAGGATTCTCGATTATTGAAAAATGTGTCTCTATCGGTAGATCCTGTAGCAGGGACCGCACTGTACAATTCAATAGGGACACCGGCCCGATGAAGTCGGTCATGTCCCAAATCAAGAGCTTGTAGAAATTGATTGACAGGAATTATGTTTGATGACTGTTTATCTACTGCTGTGACGTAAACGTCACTCCTGCAACATTTTAATTTTCGTTATTACATACAGTGTGTCATTTGATTGGGAAGAATTAATGCTACAGACTTTAGCTAAAAATATTACCATTCCTTATTGACACTAAAATCTTGAGCAACATGGGGTGTGACTTTATTAACAAGGACCAGACGGCCAGTAATATTTGCCAACAATTCAACTAATTCATCCTTGAGCATCTCAGTTGGGGGCGTCTTAATTGTAAGAATTGCCTCTTGGGATTTCTCCACTACCCATACTTTCACTTGCGTCGTGTCCTGATGATAAGGTGGTATTGTTTCCTTTGCACCAACTTTCACCATGAATCTTAACAATTCAAATTGTATAATTCATAATTTTTCGCATTATCATGAATTTGTTCAACGAAGCAAACTTACCTATTAGTTCCACCAGTAAACTGTCTCATTGCTGTGGGAGAAATGGTCAGCCGACCCGTGTTTGGGTCAACTCTGAAAGGCGAAGGTACGACGGAACCACCTGGCTTGAAATCATCCAATATGAGATTTGCACCAAGAAGAGAGTACTGAATAAAATCCTGACTAGATGGATCAATGTCACTACTCTCAAATGTGAGAATTTCTCGCCCTGGTTCGGCATCTGAATTTATTCCAGCATAGTATTGTTTCCTCGCGAAAGAGGGGCTATTATCGTTTAAATCCATCACTTTGATTTGGATCAATGTCACTACTCTCAAATGTGAGAATTTCTCGCCCTGGTTCGGCATCTGAATTTATTCCAGCATAGTATTGTTTCCTCGCGAAAGAGGGGCTATTGTCATTTAAATCCATCACTTTGATATGAACTATACAATTTGAAGGATCCTTCCGAGCATCAACCATCTTCATAACTTCCATAGATTTCTATTCGAGGCAGAGTACATAAAATTGTTTTAATATTGGATTAAACTAAAAGTAAGTATGAAGACCATACGTTAGCCATGGGAGTATCAGATGCCCGTACGAAGAAGGTGTAAGAGCTGACTCTTTCGTGGTCAAGCATTGCACTAGATAAAATAGCTCCGCTTTTAATGTCAACCTTCAGGTCATTATGAATGTAGTGCTGATTCTCTTTAGTAGCTACCAGAAAGTAAAATACTTGAGCATTGCGTCCTTCGTCTTCATCAATAGCTTTGACTTGACCTGAAATTTAATTAAAGAGAACATGTGTAATAATTTTCCAAAAGTCAGAGCTTGCACAAGTAAGACAAAATTGCTTAACTCACCGATAAATGTGTTTTCAAGAGAATTTTCATTAATTGTAAAATTATACTCCTTTTGAACAAAAACCGCATTATGATCATCTAAATCTTCAACATCGATGATGAGCACTTGACTCGTTTGAGCAGAGACAGGATTACCACCGTCCTTAGCTACAACGACCAACTGTGCCAAGAAGGAACTCAAGTTAAAATTGAATAATTTTCCAATGATTACTAAAAAATATTATTACGTTGTAGCGATTCATTTTTTCCCTGTCCAACGGACTAATTTGATGAATAACTCCAGTTTCTGTTTCAACTCGAAATTGTTGAGTTTCTGTGACAAGATTGTCACCATCCTTAAAGTAATACTCGATCTGGCCAGCTTCACCCTCGTCTGTGTCATATGCAATGAGTTGGCCCAATATTTTCGTATAATTCTCCTCTGAGAAGCGAGCCTTTTCCGCATCGTCCGTCTACAATAATAAAATCACTTTTTTAAAAATTTGTCTAAGATGGCCTTCAATATTTTTTATCATACCTCAACAGCAGGTAGAGTGGAATTTACTCTATTCGGGAACTTGAATTCTGGTTTTCTGAAATTTCCAGGATGAATTTGAATGAAAATACCAGCTCGATCGTAATGATCCAATCCAGAAGTATTCGATTTTCTATCGGTGACTTCGACAACAATACGGAATTCTCCGGCTTGTTCATAAGCCCTTGCAGATGTCAGAATTCCCATTTTTGAATCCATTTCGAACAAACCTAAACAAACTTCTAATTAGTGACCTGATTTTAGTCATTTCCGAATATTTTTTTATTGACATTACCCAAGTCATTTCCTGATTGAATTTTGTATCGAATTTCGTCAGTTCCTTCCTGATCTCCTCCGAAAGCATTAACCTTCAACATTTCCTGAGTCGCACGGAGTGGAGCATGAACATTTACATGGTAATTCTTCTGTTCCATCTTTGGCCATACATCATTGATGTCAATTACCCTTACACGTACACTCGTGTAAGAAATGTGCTCGGAATCCTTGGCTCGGACTCCAAAACTAATGTATGGGGATTGTAAGCTTTCCGTGTCCAGTAAGACTGCTCCTTCTTTCGTCACAGTGATTTGACCTAATCTGTCAATTCGGAAAGCAGGGGTCAGGTCTCCTGGTTCCAATTCATATGAAATGACATCCCCATCTGGGTCAGTGGCTGCCACAGTGAGGACTACTGTTCCTTCGGCCGCATGCTCTAAAACTTCCCCTTCATACAGAACCTATCAAATTCAAATTAATTATTACGTCTAAAATTTAGGCAAATTAAAATTTAACGAAAATTACCTGAGTAAACTCAGGAAAATTATCGTTAATGTTCAACAGCGAGATCATCACGGTCCCCTAATGGATACAAAAATCAATCAAAACTTTTAGATACGCTTCCCTAATGTCTGAAACCGGAATTTACCGTCGATGAAAGTTGGGGTACACCACTATCTACGGCTATGACCGTAATGTTATAAACTGGTCTGCTCTCATAGTCCAATCTTCCGAGTACTTTAATTTCTCCAGTTTTATTATCCACGCTAACTAAATCGTCACCCTGCCCAATGAAGTAATTGGAAATATGACCCCCATCTGGGTCTTCTGCTGACAAAGTTAAAATTGCCATTCCTGGTGGTAATTCCTCATAGGTCTCTATTTCTACATCTTCAATTCGTGGTGGGAGACTGTTCACCTGTAAATATTCATAAAACGTGCTCAGTATCTCTACTTAAATTAGTGTAACAGAATTATTTGAAGCTTTATATTACCTCAAACACGGTGAGCATTAGAGTTCCAAAACTCATTTCACCTGGTCTTGCTTTCTCCGAGGTTAGCATGACGGTGAGATTCATCGCAATAGCCATTCCTCTCGTGATGTCATTTGTAACAGTCACAATGCCCTCGTTGTTAATTTCGAACCAATCCTTTGTAAAATTTTACACATTAATAATAATCCAATCTAGTATAAAATTTGTTAGTCCAGTGCAACTTACGGGCAAACTTGAGAATTCGGTAACAGCCTTATTAGCTGTGTTACGGATCTGAATGGGTTCCACGAATTCAAATTTCAATTCCAAATCTTTAGATGTCAAATTTCCAAGTGTAAAATTCGAATCTAACATAATTTGTGTAACAATGTCTCCGATATTTGCAGATTCTGAAATTTGTGCTCGTTGCACGACAGGGTCAATCTTTGGCAATGGAAAGTATACTTGCATAATTTTCACATTCAACACAGTAATGGTCCTTAAAGGAGGGGTTCCCAAGTCTGCAGCACTGACCAGTAGTTCAAATTCGTGTCTCGTTGAATAATCAACTTCCTTCGATAAAGTGATTTCTCCAGAAATCTCATTTATAATGAAATATCCGTAGCTTCCTTGCTCTATATTGTATCGAATTTTAGCATTCTTATCAAAATCTTTGTCAGTCGCTTCCAATTTGGTAATTAGGGTCCCAATTTCAGCATCTTCAGGTAATCCAAAGGATCTTATCATTGGTTCTGTGAAAGCTGGATAATTGTTGTTAAGATCAATCACGCTAATTGTTGTTGTTGTAGTTGTATTGTAACGTCCATCGGAGGCTTCTATTTTTAAGGAATAATTTCCAGGTGGAAGAATTATGGATTTTATTGTCAATTCTGCAGTGTTTTCATCCAAAGCAAATAATTTGGCCGAAGGACCAGATGATTCAATAATTTTGTAGGAGAGAAGTGCAGATTTGTCAGTATCAGTAGCTCGCACAAAAAATCTTGGCTCAAACTGATGAGTATTTTCCAAAATCGTTCGGTGGAAATGTCGAGGAATAGTTGGCATTTGATCGTTTTGGTCTGTTAACATTATCTGGACTGGCACGATCGAGTGGATGAATCCTTCCATTTTGTAACTGTCGCTTGCCTAAAATCAAAATTTTAGATACGCTTTCTTAATATCTGAAATCCAAAAGTACATTTCCTTTCCTACCATATAAAGTAAATCGTAGGTCTTCTGAGTCTCATAATCTAAGCAATTGCTTGTCGTCACAGTGTTATTATTTCCAGAGGGTGGGGAACACTCTGCTACTGAAATATCTCCAGTTTTCGGATTGACGGAAAACCTGAAGCAAAATATTGTGATTAGTTATTGACTAAAATATTATATGACAAAGTATACAAATTTACTTTTTATTTCCAGCCCCTACAAGTTGATAAATTAATCCTTCAGTTCCATATTCGTTAGAATCGCGATCAGTGGCAACAATGGAGCCAATTTTAGTCCCAGGCTTGGCCAGTTCGGGCACGGTAATACGTGTATACATCTTGGCTCTATAAATTAACATGCCACAGTAATTTATTAACGAAGATGTACCCCAAATTAAGATTCTAAGCAAAAAATAACTAACAAAGACAGCTCTATTATCATTTTCATCGGTAATCGTCAGAGATATTTGACAAGTCGAAAATAGTTCCGGTTCTTCTATATTTTGTGCTAGAATCTGGAAATTAAAATAATTAAAAAAGTTTAATTTGGTCTTTCCATTTAGCAATTACTGAGGCACGGGAATTACCAGAATAATAAATTTCCTTTCATTGGGATTCTCATAATCGAAAGCTTTCTTCAGACGAATCGATGGACGAGCACTTCCAGAAGCAAATTTAGGTTCAATGTCAAAATATTCAGCCAGATGACCTTCGATTCTCAGAGAGAAATCAGCAAACGTGCCCTAAAATTATCAAATTATTTATTAGTACTGGATTTCACGGTGAATAAGCCTCATGAATCGGAAGGCACAGGCCGAAATAGCTACTTACAGAATCCTTGTCTGTCACAGTAATATCCAGGTCGGGAAGTGGTGTCCCAATCGGTGTGTTTTCAAGAATTTCAGAGAAGAATTCTCTCCGATTGAATGTGGGGGGAAAGTCATTGACGTCATCAATCAGTACGCTTATATTATTAATTGTCTGAAGGATATCAATGTCAGCTTGGGAGGCAATTAGAGGTTCATCACTCCGAGGTAATTCCTGAGCTTTTACTGCAAGTAAGAGCATACTCCCAAACATTTCTCTGTCCAGTGGTCTTGTGGTGATCAAGTTGCCAGAAACTGAGTCCAAATGAAATGAATCTCCGGGATCTACAAGAAAAAATAAGAAGAAGATTTAAGGTTTCTATAAAATATTGTTTCTTAGAATATATGACAAAACTTACTTGAGAGAAGAGTTAATCTCACATCTCGAGGTTTGCCCATGTCACCATCTTTGGCTTCCACAACCATAACAAGAGATCCTACGGGGGCATCCTCCATGACTCTTCCTGACATGGCTCCAACGAAAACTGGAGCTAAAATTATATAAATCCTTGACATGATACCAAATATCAATTCGGATTGAATTAACTTCTAAAAGTGAAATTCATTTACCAGTATTTTGAACGTCCGTGACTCGGATAAGAACCCCAGCTTTGGTGACATGTTCTCCGTCCTAAAACGTAATCGTATTTTACATTATGATTCGTCATGTCACAATCTTGAGCTGAAGTTCAGCTATCTACTAAGCATTGAGAATTATTTTTGTGAAAAACGATATTTTTTGAGATAATATATTCGAATCGGCTGAGCAAACAAGTTTATATTTCTCTAGCCTTATTAAATGCAATTCATACTAATATTTTAATTCCAGATATCGAGTTACTAAACATTATTTGTGCATTTCCTTTAACTGACGAAATTTTCAAACTACATTCAAAATAGACTCACGGTGGCTGTAAGCATGAGCTGGTACAGTGAGCGTTTGTTATAGTTTAATTTTTGCCCAAGTTTCATTTCAGCATTCAAATATCCCGAAGTCGCGTCTCGGACTGTCAGTGGGAATACTTCACAGGCTTCCGGAGACTGTAATGCATTTGTGAAAACAAAACATGAATATAAATATAAAATTAACGCATGCACAACATGACCGACTGATGCGTATCAATATAATAAATAGCCTGTAATATAGACAAGATACAAGCTAAAGATAAAATATTATTATGTTTACAAGCCCCTTCAATCATTTTAGGAAACATCTAGCTCACAACTCAGTGGGTTCCTTCTTCACACTTCAGACCCCTGTGAACATTTTTATTTGCGTCGTGTATCAAGCTATTCTACTAATGTGCAAAAAATGGATATGAAATCAAGGGAACCGTTAGATTTGCAAAAATTGAGAGCACTGCGAAGTCCAAACTATTCCTACTGCCTCATTAAATTAAGAGGTTGAGATGAAAAATGTGAGAGAACAATTATATAAGTATTTTTTACATAAAAAGAAAATAAAATTCTCAGCAAAAGCTTGATGTGGTAAAAAGTATCTGTATTCTCATCTACAAGTTCACTGCTTCATCATCTTCGTGCTACGTTCCTCTGAGCCTGAGCTCCCACGGCCTAATTCCTACCAAAATTACATGAATGCCACCCATTTAACAATAATGTTAAATTCTCAACACAAACAAAGTTCTCGGTCGATTTCGTCATTAAAGTGATGGATAAGACAACATTGGCATTGGCAGACAGCAGCGGAGCGTAAACAAATGATTACTTATTAACGCTACCTGAGGCATGGCTGAGCATTTCACACTTAATTCCAATCCAGTTAAGTCCGGGTCTTTCAGGTTGATTGAGAGTACTTTAGTTCCAATTTGAGCATTTTCAATCACTTCAAGAGACTCGTATCCACTCTGTTGAAACAAATCTTAGTTAATTTAACAAAGCTCAAGCATCACGTGATTTTTAGCAAGCTGTGCTTTTATTTAGCATATTTCTTCCATTGCACGCATTACGGATTAGTCATAACACTGTAGAATTAAAAACTGAAGCTAACCTGATTGAGGAACTGGACTGGATTGTCGTTAATGTCACTGATGGGTACGCTGATAGGTACACTTACAACGTTGTTATTCTCACTGGCTCCATCCCCAACAACATCTTCCACTGTCACAGTCACTTTCAGTTGATCAGTAATCTGAATAACAGGATTCATAAAGAGTTAAGTAAAGTAGCGGTAATCCTATGATGCCAGCCAGCTAGGCTTGTCCGGCTTTGGCTTTTACAGATTTAATGAATACAACAAATGGATTCATTCTTAGCATAATAAATCACACGGAAGGGACTAATGAACTTCTCTTCTGAATAGAATATTACCACAAACTTGCATAAAAACTGAGAGCGAAATTGCATATTTTTCTATCAATGATAGAAAATAGATATCAAGGATAGGCTTCGAGTATGATTGATGAAATTTCAAATAATACAATAGTAAAACTTCAAAAGATACGATAGGGCATTCATTTTACGATTTTTTACAATTATTGCTTGGAGTATTAAAAATTGTTTAGCTACAATAAATATATTTTTTAATTTTTTAGAATTTCAAATAAAATTTTAATTTTCTCAAAATTCGGATGACTTACCTCCCTATCAATTGGTTTTGCAACCGTTACAACCCCAGTTTTCTCATCCACAGTGAGGCGATCAGTTCCCATTAATCCAAATTTTAATTCGGATTTCTCTGGATCCACGGCCTTGAGTGTATAAATTACAGTCCCGACAGGTGTATTTTCTTGAATCACATGATTATTTAAATCCTCAGTGAAATAAGGTGGAAGATTCGCGTTGCACCCTGAAAAGTAAAGTAGAAAATCCTACATTATCATCACATCCTTCGTGACAAATCAAGTAAACGCTTTGAGTTGAGTCTGAGATTGTTGTCGAAACGAGGAGCAGAGGAGCGTATAGAATAGTTGTAATGCAATGTGCATAAACCGTTACAAATACTAGGATCCATCATTTATGAACGCCCAGTTCATTGCATTCGCATTCACAATGAATGAGATGAGAATGCCGATGGCAAGACATTATTCTGCAAAACAGGGTGGAATTGTACTTCTTTGTAAATTGCAATAAAGGTTAAGTGACGAATTTCGACGGCTTTTGTTGTCCATTGTCCTCCTACCACTCACAAATTCCACCTTATTGGGCTAAGAACAAACTTGTTTACCTAATTCTCGTTCAGGTGTCAGACTAGCCGAATTCCTAAATTTCATGAAAATCATTCAATTGTCGGATACAAAACTTAAAGTGCAAAAACAAACATTTATAAACTCAGTGACTATGAATTTACAAGTTCAGAGTGATTTTTATAAAATCTATGAGACTGTAACAGAAAGATTTGCTTGAGTTATTATGATGACCTGTGAAAACCAACGCATCTCATCTAATGTAATTTCTTTTTTTTTCACTTGTAGCCTGAAGTTCATTTTAAACATAGCATTTATTTTCTCATCCTATTTCTCCTCCTCTTTTTCACACTTGGATGCACTTCCTTAATTAACGAATCCACACTCCAGAGCAAAAGTAGGAAATAAATCTCTAAACCTGTCTTAACGTCACGGCTCTCATGTAAAGAAAATGACGATTAAAGCATATATTTTTTCATTTCTCTCTTCTCTCCGCTAAGTCATCTAAACTCTAATCCTCATCGTACCGGTTCAGCGTTAAATCCTTGCTGCCTGAGTATGATGCTCGAGCTCGATGTCTGAAGAATTTGAGAAATATTTTTAATGACCAAAGGCTTTTGGCGTTTAAAAACGAATTCAAAATGCACGTTTGTAGAATTTGTATTTTCTACAATTTATAGTTCTGATGGTTTCACATGCTTCTTTCAAGAACTATATTTCCTTGTTCTAAAAATGTGTGAGTTTTAGTAAAATTAACCAGGTTTTTGAAGGAACAGTAAGTTGACTCAAACCTTCAGACGTATCTAAATTAAAGCCCAAATGTAGAAAAATCTTCAACTCATTCAATGTAAAATGAAATGTGGTCTGTGTGGTCTTGCTTTTTAAACATTCAATTTCAGTGACATTTTGCCTTCCCATTCCATTGCTTACTAATGAAGTTCTCAATCAAGAATTTGCTAGAAGAAGAATTAGAGAATTCGGAACAAACCTTGAAAAAGTAACCCATTGAGGAGGGTATTGATGAGCACGAGAGAGACGAAGCTCTTTCCTCTTCCTCGTAAACAGTCCATTTTAATCAGTCTTCCTTTTGTCCTTTGTTTTCTCTCCTATTGTCTCTTCTTTTACTTGATTCACAGTTGACTCAGGTCTCGTTAATTGCAATACAAAGACACCCGCGCACAGTACGGTAGTATTGTAATCAGCTCTTTCTTGTCATTTTCAAGTCATTGGAGCAGTAAAACACACGAAATCACACTGGGCTAAACTCCTGCTGCAGCAGGGACAAATTCCACAAAAACGACTATTGTTGTTATCTTCCGAATTCCAATCCACCAAGATGAGACGGCGTAAATAATACTGTATTTCAGGCACAATTCCGATTTTTCTAGTGATCTCAGTTAAAAATTAAAATCAAAAATAGAAACCACATTTATCACGCATGGTGAAATCAAGAGTAGCAATAGCAAAGCAGCCCTCGTCACTTGAAACTGAAACTGAAAATACTATATTGCTAATTTCATTTTTCCTTTGATATTTTCTCATGGTTTACTCAGACCGGATGCTCCCAACTCTTATCTCAACTCAAACACACACACACACTCACTTACAACCCTCGTAAGTAAATTGGCAGGTGAAAGAAATTGTCCCGATTCTCAAGCAATTTCCACTCGTTGGATTATGATTGTTTTCTATTTCCATTGCCACGCATTTAATTATCAATCCAAGCGGCTACTCCCGCCTGATTTGGAGCACATTTACATTCTCCCATCATTGCAAAAATCCTCTCAAGGTAAACACAGCATAATTTCTATTTCACTTCATTATACAAACTTTTGACACATTTCACATAATGTATTGACTTTAGACAGGCACACGCTCGTTCACTCGGCGTATTTGCACTATGCAGCACTTTTTTACGAATGCAGTGCTGCGTCTCACATCAAAACAAAATATGCAAGTTAATTTTTTA
>WJEZ01001265.1:0-18580 GCA_009869925.1 Thalassaphorura encarpata | reverse complement strand
TTCGCCACCTTTGGCAGATTCTTCATCCAGAAATTTTGCCAATTTATCTCCTGATTCATTAAAAACTTGAAACATACGTTTAATTTTCCCTGTTGTAAAAGTTGGACTCATCGTGGCTCTCAAATCTTTCCATTCTTGATTTTCTTTATTGATGAGCATTTCATGGAATATTGGGTCAGATTTTTTCATGTTGAGTCCACGACGATTTACAAAATGATCAAAATCCTTGACTGTAATTGCCTTGATTAAATCCAAATCCATTGCTACTACAGTTGGAGTACGAAATTCTGTGATTCCACCAAAATTTCGACATCCCATTTTCTTAAATCCTTGGTACATCATCTTATCCAATTCTTGAAGTGGGATTTTGAAAGTAATTCGATCAAAAAATGGTGCAATTGTGTTCATGTCCAAATATGGAACATTGTGTTTGGGCCAGTAGCCTTTGTTCCCTGTAATGTATTTAAACAAGAAGTAGATGCCAACAAATAAGAGAGCAAAGAAACCAAGGAACCACGTTATAAACATGATTAAAATACTGTATGAGAATTAACCACAAAAGCTTTACTTTAATACTTTAATTTATTTTATTTGCGAATATGCGTTTGTGCACAACTCAGTTCTTGTATTGGACTGAAGTATGTGCTGAGTTTTAGTTGTAGTTTATACCAGATTTCACGCCCATGGTCTTATGTCGCCTGCCTTACATGCTTGCAATGCGTTTTCACATTTCGTATCTAATCACATCACAATGACGCATTCAGTGTACCTAGACTCGCCTGCCTGCGGGCTATTTGTAGCCAAATGCCTCCGTTTTTGCAGTAATTTAATTTTCAATGCCGACAGACAGTAACTCAAAAATATATTTCATCAGGACAGAATTTTCTAGGCTGATTTTCCATTTCGGTTTGACAAATTTTACGTTGTTCTTGCGAATACAGGGCAATACTTGACCTTTTTTTAAATGTTTATTTCTTGTGAACTTTAAAAATTCTACAAATGAGTCTCAACTTGCAAATTCAGTAGGGAAAACTATTTGTGACTGAATTTGAATTTTCAACAAGAAATGTATTCTAAATTTTAACTTTAATCAAAGATTGATTGAATTGATGCCGATTCTGGTTGAAGTGGAGCCCATGGGTCATTTTGTGCACGGACTGGCTCCATTGGATCCGCCTGTTGAACCTGTCCAACTGGTACAAAATTTTGACCAAAATCTACCGACTTTTTCTTTGTTTGAAGTTGTTGTTTTTCACGGATTTGGTTAATGGATGGTTTTGGAACATTATTTTGTGCATGAAATGGATTTACTGAAGGGGTCGGTGGTGGTGGACGTCTTGGGATTGAACTTGCCACTGGGGCTGGGGCCCCTGGAGTTGACCCTCCGAATGGATTTGCAACTCCAAAAACTCCACCAGGAACTGGAATTCCTTTTGGCATCCAAGAATCTCCAAAATTAGAAGTTTGTCGACCAGGCACGACTGGCGGTGGAGCAGTAGTCGTAGTAGCAGTATTAGGCCAAGAAACTATGAAATTAATTAATTAATATCATCAATAATTTTATGCGAATTTTATTTTAGTTTATAGTTTTACCATTATTAGTAGGAAAGGACAAAGTTGGTTGAGAAGATGAATTTCCCCATGATAAGTCAGGGCGAGGAAAACCTGGAGGTGCCCATGATGAACCTGCAGCTGATACAGACGCAGGTGCAGAAATTGGTGATCGTAATTGTTGCTGTCCTTGTGGGAATGCTGAGGAAAATGCTAAGGTTGGGGGTGGTACTGGTGGTTGACTCAAGTCAACATCCAATAAATCCAAAAGTGAATTTGAGCTGTTGTTGCTGCTCAATAGTATTGGGGTTGTAGATGGGGCAGATAATGTTCCAGTTCCACTTGCAGCCATAGCACTAGAGCTGTTGGAGAAATTGTGAATATTAAATTACATGAGTATTTTATGACATTGACGTGGGATGCTTTTTTGCCAACGCCCCCTCAAATTTACAGTATTATTTGAATAATTCATAATTTTTTTCTGAAATTAGATCTATTTAGGAAAAACTATTCAAGTTTATTTAGTTTTTTAATAAACTGGCTTGGAATATTTTGCGATTTTGTCTGTTATTTTCTTGGCTTTGTATTAAATCTAGATGTTATTAGCTAGTTACAAAATATTTGCTAGCCTCCGTGTATTGTTTCAAGTTATGATTATACAAAAACTAACAACACAGGTGGATGGCACTAACCTACACCCTTAGCTCCCTAATAAAAATTTTATAGCTGAAAAATCTTACTTTGTTTCAAATTCTGACATTGCCCAACAGGAATGCGATGTAAAATATAGTCCGTCTCAAATAAGAAAGTTTTATATGATGTATTTGGTTTTACTGTCTGGATTTGACAAACTGAATTGTTTTAGTGATGCCGATTCAATGGATGAATTCTAAAGACTGACTATGAAATCAAAATCAGACCAGACGAGTTGGCTCGTCTCGTCTTTAGGATGATACGAATAGGCTGAGTGAGTCCAGATTTTGAAGATATTGAATTATCTAAATATTGCATTATTTATCAGTATTTTCCAGACTATGTATGACTCTCGACATGTAATACAAGCTACAATGCCTCATTCTTATTTCATTAGGATAGGCATGACATGAAAGTTCGGCTTTTGGTTTTAAATTCTGATCATATTTAAATCTCTGTGAATGAAACGTAATACAACGAAAATATGGTATCGCACTACAGTTTCATTCGCTCTACTCTTCTTCAAAACATTATGTGCTGAAAAGTTGATGTGAATATCGAAGCCTGAATCATAAATTATTGATACAATTTGTCATGTATTACAAATATGCAATTTTTACTGACATTTCCGGACAGTTGAAGGTTTATTATTTTGTACAGTACCTTTATATCCATCACTGCAGCTGTCCTATTAAATTTTGATTAGAAATACCAGGAAATTCAAATTGCATTTTCAGTCGATTTCTGGAATTTACTTTAATCGCATCGAAATGAAGTACCTCAAGTATTTCCTCAAGTTCATCGTGTTTTTCGCCATCTTTAACTATCCCGTATCATCCTTCCGACTAACTGGATTTAATTTATTGGAATTCCAAAAATGTACATTTCATCTCATTAACTTTGGGAATAAATTATGGATTTCAGAACAAATTCTTGTGAATAACCAATATTATCATGCATGGACTGTCGAAATGTTTGACATATCTACAGCAAAGAAATTTCACAGCAATATAGAGAACTTTCCTGACCTGATTCTTCGTCCTTATTGTCACATCCAAATTTACATTGAACCCTACGGTCTTTACCCTGAAGTGGAATTATTTACTAATGCTCGTGCTTTGAAATACCCAAATTCAATGTTCTTTTACTTGGCTGAAATTAAACTTTTTAAATTCGTAAGAAACACTTACTTATATTCCATGAATAGTCCGAGTTTCATGTATGATATTTCGTGGGATTCAAATTCGACTTGGACAAATCAGTTTCTTGTGTTTCGACTTGGAGGAGCCAATATCATCCCACAATTCAATACAAGTGTATTGAGTCCAATTTTTCTAAAAGAAATTTGGAGCACCGCTCATCGGGATTACAGGCAAAGTGAAGTTTTGGTATCCCATCAACTCTATTCAGAATTTCTTGAATTGCCGTCATGTGCAATTAATTTTTTGGCCGCCGATGTCAGGGGTGAACGATGTGATGGAGCTAATGCCATTGTTGGACTTCTAGCTCAGAAATTAAATTTTACAGAGGTGCATGTTCCTTTTAATCAAAAAGAGAAGCACACGGGGTACGAATCTATTTGTTAATTTCATGGAATGTTGCATCAGAGAGTCAATCCTAGAACATCCCCAGATGTTAAACATGGCTCCACTTGAAACATCCTATGGGAAATATTTGTTCTACTGTGAAAATTCGACTCGATTTTCAAACGAATTGATTTGGCTGAAACCACTAGATATGCCATCATGGGTATGTTTAGCCGTAACCCTCATTTTGCTGCTTATCATTTTTCATAAAAAATATTTTGTCATCATTTCGATTCTACTTCGGCAAGGAATTCCAGCCATGAAGAAATTTCATTTGGAAATTCTCTTGACTTTTACAATCATTGTGATTATGGGTGGCTATGAGAGTTTTATCACAAGCTACGTGATTGTCCCGCAGAAACCTTATGTGTTTGAAACAAAAGACGAATTTTTCTCTGCTGGATATAAATTAGTCCAGATACGAGTAATTGGTCAAAACAATCCAGTCGCTAAATTTGAAAAAGAATTTTCACTTAAAAAGTTCAGAACTTATTTAGGATTGAAAGGAATGGAAATAGAAAATATATTTACAGTAATTCAAAATAACATTGACATTACAAATATTTAATAGAAAACCAGGTCTATTTCTCACTAAATCTATAAAACCCATTGTAGAGGTACGAATGAAAAATGACTATCCGAATTTAGAATGTCGTTTTTAAATTGGATTGAGATAAAAGAGGATTTTGTCATTCAAATCTACATAAATCCCCATTGGTGGCTGGCTATGGAGTTGATTCGACAATCAGGGATTTATGAAATGGTTCAAAACTTATATCAGTATGCACCAAGTATATCACCAAACTTAGAATTGGAAAAAGTTATGTATGAAGAGAAACAACCTGTCCAATTATCTTTAAGAAAAGGTTGAGTACTGTCAATATTTATAATTCATTGTTCACTACTAGGCATATCCGCTCTAATTTTTGTCGTCGAATTGATTTGGTGGGCAACTGTGTAAATGTATAAAAAATAGTACTATGGATGAAGTAGACTTACTTAGATTTAATAAAATTTTAGGTAATTTCTCCTCATGTTCATTGCTATTAAAGTTCGTACGAATTTTGCCCATTAGCTTAATGACATGTTGAGACCTAATAAAGTTATATTCCCAATTTGCATTTTTTTGATTGAAGTGGAGTTTATACGGATACAATTATGTGTAATATAGCCTGATATTTTGTGAAATTAAAAAATCTGTCAAGGCCTACCCCTAGCTTCATTCCAATTACTTGCCCTTGCCTGGAGTAAAACTATTTCTACAGTAAAAATCACACTTAGAATTGAAAGAAACAATCGTCGATTGATGTGAAATATTTCCAGTCCATGGAGTCGGACTTTTTTGGCTAGCAGATTCCGTTCAAATCTGTTCATCTGCAATCATCAATCAAAAAAAGTCAGCCAATTGTTAATTATCTCAATTAATTAACAAACCCCAGTTTGATAATAAATTCCACCCGACGCTTGAGAAGTACAATCAAGAATTTTGTGAGCTGACTCGTACACCCTTGCCCCACACACTGTCATCGTAATCACACGACTGACAATATGACAGAATGTCCAACAAGAATAAATTCTGGATAAAATCGTTGTATTCAAATCCGGTGTTAGCCATCTGTGTAACTAGAATCAGAAACAGAAACAAGAGCAGGTCGAGTGTGTAATATAATAAGTACTTTTTACAATGTCCATCTGCTTACTTGCATGCAAATGCAGTACACGTTAAAGGCATATGATAAAAAAATCATGGGTGAGAAAAATGATGCAAATTTCATCACAATTTTACAGGTCAAAGTATGACTTTTCATTAATTTTGCCCATGCTGACGCTGTTTCCCCTGGAGAATAAAGTTCTTTCATTGAAGCCTCCTTAAATCTATATTGCACTAAAATATGATTACGATTATTTTGAAATAATAAATCCGCCTTGGTTTCTACATCTTCCATCCGGGTGCCTTCAGAATATATAGCATTAAACTCAATTACAAATGCATTGCAGAGACCGATAATTAGAATGTCGGGGTAATGCCAGATGAGAGTCGTGAGTTTGTTTACAAGAAAGAGAACGAGAGCAAGCCAACTGCTGTATGAAATGTAAGGAACCCAAAAAGTATTCATTCGGCGATAGTAGAGCTCCAGATTGCTCATTGAAGCGTCTTAAAATCAATTTGAATTAATTTATTGGTTTGGATACAAAAATGCATCTTACCTTCTGGCGAATCATCCAAACCCAAATTATGCAAGTGAAATAAAAGATTGTCGATTATGGCTGAGGTCAGCAGCATGGCTATGATTAAATAGCTTTTGGTTCCCCTCGTTTTCTTTTTCTTTACATTTAAGTTCATGCACATTTTACTCCATTCCAGAAGAAGATTCTTGAACGTTTGTCCACGGAGTAAAAAGTAAGTGTAACTGCATGTTTAGAAATTTATTGTACTACTTAATAATTAATTTATTTCATCGTAATGTAATTCAAACTTGAGAAGACAAGTGAAGAAAAATCCGACGCCTTGAGCCGAGACGATGACATCAAATAAAATTATATTTGTAGTTGATTTGGACAATAGAGTCATAAAATCTCGGCTAATGTAAATCAAGTTGAGAATAATGAATACAGCTTCAGCAAAGGAAAGCAGGGTAATCAGGTGATTCCAGCTATTTAAACGAATTTCATCATAACTTTAAGTTTTCTTTGCTTTGCGACTGATGACTGACGGAACTGACCTGAGCTTAACCAATGTGCACTTGCTTCGATTTCTGCTGCTGTTGCGGCCAAAGAGATTGAGATCTATGAGCGGATGTAGACCAATTCCTTTGCCAAATATTAGCAAAGGCTTTAAATGCGTTAATATGTCATCCGGTCGGATTGCTTGATCTTGGTCGCACCCATTGTGCATATCTACAACTTTTGTCTGAAATGACATTAGAATTTAGGAGTAAAAGTAGAAAAGATAATAAAGTTTTATGATACGATTCACGTTATTTCTCGGAACTGTAATACGAGACAAACAAAAGATCACACCTACATTTTTAGAAAAGCTAGAGGTAAATTGATTTGGATTGATGGCGACATGACTTGACATGCCGAGACAAATTGCACTTCTGAAAAAGACATCGCATCGATTGGATATCATTATTTTTCAAAATGTACAATTTTAACAGTCTCTCCACCTGAAGAAATGGTCGAACCAATGACAGGGATAAATATTAAACAACAAAATTTTATGAATTTTCTATGAGTCATCAGTTTCTTCAAGTGTTAATTATATTAAACCTTTAAACCTGACTTGGTGTCGTTTCAAAGAATTGGAAATACATATGGATGTACACAGTTAATACAACAGGTAGGGTGTATTTTCCATTATATCGTTGTTCTTGTTATAACTAAAAGTAGGGGAAAATGATAATTTTTATTACCATCTTCAAAACTGTTAGAAGAAGATGCTCATCTTAATTCATCTTCAAATATTGTCTTGTAAGCCAATGACATTGAACTTTTTATTCCTTCCTTTTTTTTGCGCCTCTGCTTGCCAATCTCATTAAATTTTATTGCACACGGCACAGACAAGACAGATCACGAGCACGACATTGCAAAAATTCATTCCTATTATCAGATCGAGTTAAATCTGCTATTACTATTGCTATACCTGTCCCATGCAAAATGCACACGCATTCATTTCATTCCTTTCTGCTTTGGCAAGTCATTTTTGCAAATTTATATAACCACAATGACCAGTTTTTTGTTGGTATACAAGGAGAAGGAACCAACAATAAAAATACGCTGTAAAGTTAAAGGTACTTACCCAAATGCACACATCTAGGTATTAGTGAGTTGCCTAAACGTACGTAATTGAATCCAGTCAAGTCAAGTCCATTAATTAGGTACACATCCTCAAACCACCTTTACTTTTCATGGAATTTCCCCACTAAAATTAATGCTAAGTGATATGAAGGACTCATTTTTAGACTACACTAGCCATTTCCAGTGCTGCAGTGCTTGTGTCTATAATTTCTTTCTATAAATCTATAAATAAATTCAATGTCAATTCTCCAGTGTTAATTAGATGGGAATCCATAGTGTAAATCCAGTGGCTGTATTTATTTTATTATACGTCAAAAGTTTCGGAACATTGGGTCAGGACGAATTATTGACACCAAACGCCTGTGCTCACTTCAATGTATCAGAAGGAAAAAGTTTTGACATTTATGACGGGCACAACTTTAGCCAAGGGCTGGACAATGTGTTTAATTCAAAATTGAACGAATATTTTTATTCTGTGCGAGTTCGAGATGGTTGTGCCGTTAGGCTTTGTATCCTGAATTTTCTGAGTCCGACAGATCCAGTGAGAAAAAGAGAATGTTGGACTGTGGACCAAAGTACAGATTTTGATGAATATTTTGTAAGTTTACAAAAAATTTGAAGAGAAGAGATGTTAATTCTAAAATTCATAGTAATTGATTATGAATTTGTTTCAGTACATAGTCACAACGAGTTGTACCTGTCAGGTAAGTACCCTTGGGAGATTAAAACTTAGCTAAATTCGTTTGTTACACTTTTATAATACTAAATTAGAATCGGACGGACGATTGTCAGAAAAATTCAACAAAGGAGGAAAGATGCGAAAATGCCCAAATTGAACTCTCAGAAACTGAATGTGTTCGTCTATTTGTTGAAGAAGAGTGTAAAGACTGTGGATTTGGTTCAGTGAGTCTTTCGGACGGTGAATCCCTCATACCCACGAATGGATTTTCTACAAATTCATTTGTAGTTAAAGAAGGATGTGCATTCATCATTGAGAGTCAAAACAAAAACGAAAACGAGACACAGAGTCGCCCTGATTTCATTTACACAGGGATACAATCAAATATCCAGGTAATGTTAAATTTAGCTAGACTTCTTATGTACAAAAATATTTATTTATACAGTTTTTTCAGTTGAGTTATGTCCTCAGACCCATCCCTTCAAAATTCACTTGCTCTTGTGACCCAATTTATACGGCCTCCAGTACTTCTGATACTGATCAATCTGACACACTAGTGGTCACATTGGCCATCGTAATCCCAGTAGTTTTGTTCGTAGCCGTTCTGGTCCCACTCAAACTTATCTTTTGGAATAAAATGGAAAGAAAATCTCAAAGCGGCGAAAGTGAATCAAGAAATTATCAAAAGATTTGAGCAAGGGGAGAAAAATGATTTGCCAGATGAGGCAAAACATGCAAAAGGCTCGACCCTTCATTATGTGTCTATTGGATTTCAAGAAGCTTTGCTACGGCCTTATCAAAATCGTTACGAAGTGTCAAGATCTGATGTGATTATTGGTAAGCTTAAAAATTAAGCACGGTCGTTTAATATTTCGTGTTGATTAATACAATTTTAAATTAAAATAAAGATTATCTTTTTTCTCTTGATAGGAAAAGTTATCGAGAAAGGAAACTTTGGAATTGTGTACTTTGGAAAATTAAAACAGAAAAATGGGTCAACCATTGACGTTGCCGTGAAGGAAAGCAAGGGAAGTGTGAACCTGACTTATTTTACGTCTTTGCTGGATGAAATCAAAATTTTGTCTTTTATTGGAACTCATCCAAATATTGTGAGCCTCATCGGAGCTTGTACTCAAGATCTCATGAAAAGTATGTTAAAATTAAACAAATTAGAATTAAATTTTGCAATGATACAAACTTTCTTAAAATCTAATAGGAAACCCATTGCTTCTCTTGGAATTTTGCACGGAAGGAAGTCTCAAAAGTTATCTGAAGAAAAATCGGAATGTATTTATAGAAATGAGCATGTCCGCCGGTGGTGGTGCTTTGACGCATATTGATAATGGCTATGCTTCATTTGAATCAATCAAGTAAAAATTTATACTATTTTGTATGTAAAATAAAATTTAGTTACTGATTTTTAAAAATATCTGAAGCAATGTTCCTGAAACTGAGCCAAAGGTGACGATTCTGCCAAAATATTTTCAATTGCTAATCAAATGGGCAAAAGAAATTGCAGCTGGGATGAATTATCTGAGTCAGAAAAAGGTATTTCAGGATTTCCATGCTGAAATTGAGAAAATATTTCAATTTTCCAAAATTTCAGGTTGTCCATGCTGATTTGGCTACAAGGAACGTTCTCCTTACAAAAGAACTAGTGGCCAAAATCAGTGATTTTGGATTGTCGCAAAGACTTTGTGATTTTGGAACTTATGTCCGAATTGGAGAAGAGGTGAGTTAATTTTAGTGTTTTTCTCTGTGGCCAAAAATTACAATGTACGTACTCTTTAAATTTGCACAGTATCCATTACCGATTCGATGGATGTCCGTGGAATCTTTGACACATCATCAATTCACACCTGCCTCAGACATTTGGTCATATGGGGTTTGCTTATGGGAAATATTTTCGTTGGGTGAAAATCCTTATAAAAATATGCCACCAATGAATTATGTGGAGCTGATTGAATTCCTAACTAACGATGGAAGACTTCCTAAGCCAATTCATGCTACTGATGAAATGTACGACAAAAAAAGTCCTTTCGCCAATTCTAATGAGATTGCGATACTTGAATTTAATTTCGTTACAGATATAATAAAATGCACCAATGCTGGTCGAAAGAACCAGGGAGTAGACCATCCTTCGAAGAATTGGTTACATTTTTTGAAGATTTGGAAGAAACAAACATTTCTTACTGTTAATATTGTATTTTGTGGTTACGAATATTCATAATATTTTTACTTTTGTAATAAAATCTGAACAAATTAATGTTATTGGAAATTTGTAATGTGACGAACGCTCAATGAATATAAATTTCGATCGATAATACATTTTATATGAGTAGATTAGATATCGGTAACAAGTTCGTAGAACCCCACTTGGAATTATATGTCTAAATCGTATTTAATTTAACAAATTTTAATAAATCTAAATTTTGAGGTTCAATTGTTAAAAGAGAGTTTATTTCCTTGGAGTAAGGCTGAGCCACATCCCATTTGCTGGTTTCAGGAGCCCTGATCTTGAGAATTGCATTGGAATGCTAGTCTTGGTACAAGGTTGAATTTTGAAATTCTGGACAATGTGTGCTATGGCCGTTTTTCCTTCCATCAGGGCAAATCTCATAGCTGAAATAAATTAATCATTAACGCTTTAATACATATAACCTCGTGAATACGTTGTTTAAGATGCAGAAACCAACTAAATTCAATTTGTGTTCTTCTTTGGAAATGTCCCATCACTTACCAATACAACTCCTTGACCCATTACCAAATGGCAAGTAACTGCATGGATGGGCTTTTGCCTTATTTGCTGACGAAAATCTCTCTGGGTCAAATTTCTCAGGTTGAGGATAAATTTCCTTGTCATGATGAATTCCATAGATAGGAATGAGAACATGTGTGCCTTTAGAGATCGTGCAGTCTGACCCTGGGATTTTGTAATCCTTTGTGCATCTTCGTTCAGATCTCACAGTGGACGGGTATTTCCTCAGAGTCTCTGGAAGGAAATTAAGAAAATTTATCAAGGGTCTACCATTGACTAAATATACAAATCATGGGATATCTTGGGATTTACCTGAAATGACCATATCCAAATACTCCAATTTACTAACGACATCATGGGTGAGATCCCCAGCCTCTGAGATTTCTTGGAATAGTCGTTCCTGGACATCTTCATGGAGAGCCAATTCATAAGCTGCAAAAATTAGTATAGATTCGATCTCATCGAATCCGATGAAGAAGAATTGGGTCGCTTGGGCCAAAATTATTTCATCCGTGATAGGTATTTTGCTACTAGATTTGTCTAGGACCGTATCTTGCTCAAATTTCTCCATGGGTTCATCTTCATTTAAGGATCCATCCTTTGTGTCCAACATGAATTGGAGAAAATCATCACGACGTTCTCCAGTCTCTTTGCGATTTTTAATAGATTCTGCTAAAATCTGAGTAAAAAATTCGGTGACATTTGGGTCAAAAAAGGAAAGCCGGAGAGCACGGAAAATTTTTGGGACTAAAAGTAGGAGTAAAACTTTGACAAGCTGGAAACTCTTCAAATTGTCTTGCAAACGACGACCCATTTTTGCAAATTTTGAATTTTTGTCCTGGAAATTCTGATTATGTACCCCAAAGGCTGCGGAAGCAATCACGTCCATTGCATATTTCCCAAACACATCTCGCATGTCAATTTCTTCCTTCTTCTCCAATTCAGATTTCAAGAATCGTGTCATTTTTGTAGAGGATTCTTTAAAAATCCCATGCATTTTTCGGATTTTATCAGTGGTAAAAATAGGGTTCATTGTTGTGCGCAAATCCTTCCATTGTTGACCCTCTGGATTAAGGAGCATGAGATCAAAGACTGGGTCTGATTGTCCCATTTCAAAAACTTTGCGATTTACAAAATGATCAAAATCCTTAACGAGGATCTGCTTAACTAAATCCAGATCCGTGATGAAGAGAATTGGATGTCGAAAAGTAAGAAGCCCTGCAAATTTAGCTCCGGTGCCCTTGAAGGCATCGTAGTACAATTTATCCAATGTGTGCAAAGGGACACGAAATAAAATTCTATCAAGCAATGACCTCACTTGGGAATTTGGAACTGAGAACACTCCGCGTTTCTTCCAGTAATTTTCACCTCCGTCAATATATTTAAGAACAAATGCCACAAAAATTGGGATTCCAATGAGAAACGTTGCAAAAAACCAAAACATTTTGAAAAATTGATGAAATAAATTATAGTTATGCAATTTTATGCATATAGTCAGACTTTTTGTAATTCAGCTGTGAAAAGTCGCACATCCCAAGTGGAATTGGAACTCATTATCAATTCACACTCACAGTCAGTGGCCGGCCAGGGCAATCAGACTTAGCCTGAACTTTAATCTCAAGCATAAACTCACTCAACGTGAGTACTAATCTAGTAAAAACCTTTGAACAGAGGTTAACCCCAAAATCTGCAAACTCAAAGATTAAAATAGTCAATATATAATGACATAAAAAGTTGTATATCTAAAATTTGGGATAACTTATCATTGAATTCTTGGACAATAAAGCTTAAGGGTGACTTGACCACCAACAGAAGAATTAGCAACCGATTTTTAATTAATTTTAGCAGATAGGTAAAAATTATAAGTAAATAGATACGGTTCCAAATACGTGACCAAATATATGTCCATGTGAATTTTATGAATATTATTGTCTGACCGCTGGAACCTTACATACAGAGCATTAATGCAAACAATGTGAATATTTTGATATATAAACCCCAATGTTGTCCTGTATATGGCTTAGCACTGATATACTGTAAAGTATGCATTTGACAGAGTTTTCATCCTGTCAATCCGGTTTGAAATGGTTGCTTGCAAACACACGTAGCAGCTCAGATTTCTCTTTAACCCTATGTCTCATGTATTGTTGTATATAAAAAGTCATTTCATTCCTCAGTAATTTTCAGTGCAAAAACATGCCGTGATATTTTGTAATTTTGGTCCTTTTTAAATTCACAGATATGAATTCCCTTATTACCCAGTTAAAGATCTGCATCCTAGCCTCAGTGCTAATTCCCCTATTGACATTTCTCTACATATTCCTAATTATCCCTATTTTGACTCTACGTTGGATCGTGAACCGTTTGAGTAAAACATTTCGTGGTGATTTGCACAAAATTCTGAATCCCAGCAGTTGCATTTACCTTGCCCAAAAGGACAATGCAAATTGTTTAGCCGTGTCAAATTTCCAAGGGCTTATGAATGTGGGAGAAGTGCGGACAAGGGTCACAACTGTCTTAGCTGGGCCTGCAGCTTCTCACCCAGAATTTAAAATGTATCCTGCGACATGGCTTGGCTATTCCTTCTGGAGACCAGAACAAGCTTTTGACCCAGATGAGCATTTTAATTACTATGGCCCAATTCCAGCGGATACGATAGAAGAGGAACAAGAATTTATTGAGCGTATGCAAAACGAAATGGTCAAAATGAGTTTTCAACCAGACAAATCCCCATGGGATGTTACACTAGCTCATGGAAGAGCGACAAATACTTCGTATATATTTTGGAAATTTCATCATTTCATGGCAGATGGATATTCAATTCTTAAGGCATTGTTGGAATGTACGGATCAGCCTGTGAGTTCATATTCTTTTGCAGCTGCTCTTAAAGCTGTTAAAGCCAAAGCAACTGGGAATGGAAAATCTAGACAATTATGGAAATTGATCTCGGCAGGATATGAATTGACACAGGCAATTTTGGATGGAATTCCTTCATCTCCTTGGGAAATGAATGTGGCTGATATGTCCAAGAGTACTCGAGTCATTGCCAAATCCAAAGACGCTATCGATTGTGAAAAAATTAAGAAAATTCGGGTCACAAATGATGTCACATTTACAGCAGTACTGCTAGGCGGGATTACTGGCGGTATTCGTAACATTTTGCAAAAGCAAAAGCCGGGAGACCCAGTCCCGGCGTCTGTGCCTATTGTAAATCTCATTCCGCTCCCAGGGCATTCTGGAGAACTGTCCAATCATTTGTAAGACGTAACTGATTTTAAACCAAAAAATTAATTCGAATTATCCTGATTTTCTTCCTATTAGTACCTCAACGTTACTCCACCTTCCAACAGGAGAATCGAATAAATTGCAAAGACTTGCGAAATGCGAAAGAGAATTGCAACGTATGAAAAATTCCGCTATGCCATATATTTCTGCGTTCATAACAAGAGTCACGGGTTCCTTGCCACAATTCATTCTATCCAGAATTCACATTCCAAAGCATGTTCCACCGATACAAATCAGCAATTTTGCTGGACCTATTGACCCGTTGGATATCACTGGACATCGATTGTTGGATCTTTATGATACAGTCAGAGTTGGTCCAACCATTCGTAAGTTCTAAGCCAACTTTTAGCAAAATTGTTATTATTTACTAAAATTTTATTTTTCTAGCCCTCCTACTAAGTCTAATGTCCTACAATGGGACAATCCGAATAGTTGGAAATGTTGACCCAAATGTTTTCCCTGATGAAACGTCCCTACAAGATTTTTTGGGCGAAATTCAGACTGAAATTCATTCGATGATCGCGTAATTAAGTCTAAGGAAATTCAATAAAGAATTTTTAACATTTCTCTAGTGCACGTATAATTTATTCATTATAGTTTTTGAAAAATTAACTTAATTAAAAATATATTAGTATATTAATTGCTCAAGGCTTAGGAAGATTTGAAGTTTTTACCCCTTCTATCACTTAAATTTCAAATATATTACGACCCCCAGAATACAGACTTCTACCAAAATGATCCCAATGAGTATCAATTTATTATAAATTACATTTAAATACATGGAACGAAGGATTCGTCTACTCTTACTGATTTCAACGTCCGTGTCATGCAGTCTACTTTTTGTCCTCAACAAAGTTTCTCTCTGGGTCCCCAGTTCTCCGTACGACTTCATTTCCAATCTGTTCAGTTTCAATTGCCACAGCTTGGGATCGCATGATACTGTCCGAAGTTCGTTCAAGAATTGTCCTGCCTTCAAGAATGATTTGTCTCGGGGGAGCACCTGAAGATCTGAAAGAAAATAAAACAGACATTTTCATCATTCTTAAAAAAGACAATAACCAGGAAGGATTTTCTACTTGAAGACCACGAAACTGAAATGGTTTGAATTTATATCGATACAATTAACAAATTTACAACTCACCTTTGACCTTCCCCAAACTGAGCTACAGTATTTCCCAATTTCCCCTTCAACTTCCCCAGAATTTCTCTTTGCTTCCTGACTTTACTCATAAGCTCTGCACGGTAGCCATGGGGGGCCATTCTTCCTTCTGATTCTAATTGTTGCAAAAGGCTAGCTGATTCTTGTAAATCTCTTTCCAGTTCATTCATCAATTTTTTCCTCATTTCTCCATAGCCAGTTGCTCCTAATTTAATTATCCTTTGCTCAATGGAATCATTCAAATTGGACAATTCCTCTTCAAGAGTTTCAAACATTTCTGAAGATGACATTTTGGACGAAAGGGCGTTGGCGTTGCCAGAACCAGAACCTGTGACGTACGTCAAGAGATTAGTTGAGATTAGTCGTAGTTTATTTTTAACAGCTAATGCTAAGCGTTAAACCATTTTCATTACAATTACAAGAATTTCTTACCTTATGCTTTAGATTTACTTGAAAATTCAGTAAATTGTGCACTTCAAGTAAATTTACTTATGTACGTAAAAAGGATAAAAAGTGTACAAAATGAACAACTAATTACTTAATTTACACTTTAGTTAATTATCACCCTATTTATTATTGGAAATATGTTTGAATCATACGGCAAGGGTTAGTCAGATGCTCAGGCTTATCGCGTATGCAGAAACTCTATGCGTGCCTTCACAAGGAAAGTAAACGAACTGCGTCAATCTTTCTTAAAAATTGTATAAAACACTTTTATTTTAATTAACAAACTAATTACAATTAGGATCATCTAACACATTTTCACACCCTGGAGGCAATTGAATTCTTTTACATGCGGCTTCAAAGAAAAGTCTTCGCCGAATATCTTCTCTAGTTGCATGGGCACTCCCAGCATTGAATTTTGTGGATAAAATTTCAAGTCTTGGAAAATTGGAAAGAATGGCGATTTGGATGTAGGAATCCGCAGTTTGACTCAAGGTCAATTGATTTACGAGTGGGAAAAGTTGGGCTAATGGTTTAAAAGCTTCTGGGGTCAACTGCTCGTCTTCATGGGTTAGAGAAAGGGTGGTCAGTTGATGTGGATGTTTTGCATTAGCATTTTCCTCTGAAAGTTGTTGAATTTGTAAACTTGACGTTGGAAAACCTCCCAAGGCTAATTTCTGTAGGCAAGGGTGAAATTTTTGGAAAGGTTCGATTGGCCCTTGCCACCCACCCACTTGAACATCGATTAATTTATGAAGCAAGTGGACAGAATTACAGAATTGTAAAATTCTGGTTTGAATCGCAAATGGAGGATCAGGACGAATGTCTAAATGCAAATTGTTCAAAGTAGGTGCAATGGTTTCGAACAACGCAAAAACGGATTCAGGGGTCACGTCAGCGGCCAGATGGAGAGAAAGAGATGCTAAAGGAAATTGCTTAGAGGTCAAAGCAACGATATGATTTTCTGTCCAGCTTTCAACCTTAAGAGGAAATTGTTGGAGATTAAGCAATGGAGGGTAAAATCCAGGAGCGAAGATGATTGTCTCAAAGAACCAATTTTTGACTAAGTCTTGATCTGCAACAAATACTTCTAAGGTTCCAGCAGACCCTTTCAAGAGGTCAGACGCAAGTTGAGCAAAGTTAACCTTGTACTCTTGACGCCTTAAATTGGATCGGTATATTTTGACTTGATCTTGAAATTTTTTAAATGGTTTTTGACCACCATGAGCTGCTGCTAATTCTAGAGCAAATGCATCGTCACGGCTTTTATCTTCTTTGCTCTTGATGCTCAACCCAAAAATTTTGAGGTTTGGGATTGGAATTATTTGTCCATCCGGAAATAATCCTTCTTCTTCTTCCAAATACCAAGTCAAATGAAATTCATGCAACTGGAGAAATCGACTTGTTAAAATATCCCTGAGAATTCTTCCAGCTGATTGTCTTTCGTTTTTGAAATGCATTGACAAGGATTTAACGTTTGAAGTTCCAATGAGGGAAAGAAAATTTTGAGTCAATTGCTCAGTTCCTTCAGTGTCTTCACCCAATGCATAATTCGCACAGAAGGGTCCTTTAGAATTTTGCGCAAGTGAAACAAAGGTCAAAAGCCCATTCTGAGTTTGAATTTTGATCAGTCCATCTGGATGGTGCTGCAAACGAAGGCGTCCTTCCTCACTCCAGTCTGTACAAACCAACCGGAATATTTTCAACTCTTCTAGGGTTTCTAAATTCTTCAGAATATTACGAGTCACCTAAGAGAGGATGGGAGAAGATTATTTTATTTTTCTTGCAATAAAATTTTAAAATTATCTTGAGACTTACAAGACGGTGAATTAGTGTTGCATAATTCGCACAGAAGGGTCCTTTAGAATTTTGCGCAAGTGAAACAAAGGTCAAAAGCCCATTCTGAGTTTGAATTTTGATCAGTCCATCTGGATGGTGCTGCACGAAGGCGTCCTTCCTCATTCCAGTCTGTACAAACCAACCGGAATATTTTCAACTCTTCTAGGGTTTCTAAATTTTTCAGAATATTACGAGTCACCTAAGAGAGGATAGGACAAGATTATTTTATTTTTCTTGCAATAAAATTTTAAAATTATCTTGAGACTTACAAGACGGTGAATTAGTGGATTAGAATTTTGGAAACCGAATGAATTTGAATTATTATGTTCTGCCCCTGCCTCTGCCATGGCCTTGCCAAAACTGAACTATTTAACATTAACGTCTTCAAGTTCGTAACCCTTTTGTAAATTAAGTTTAATTGAATGAATACACTCAATAACACTAGGTTTTTTAGGGATGTACTTGTGCTTTTTTCAAAGTCAAATGTCAATTCAGGCAGGAAATGGCTAATCTCATCTCGCTTTATTTACTCACACAGATTACACAGACGGGTCGGTAACTCATTACGTTTACTTTTACAACGCAAAAGTAATAAGAATTTCAAAGTGGGTGTAGTAATACTATAGACACAACACGCAGGTAAATTGCATGCTGGCTAGCTTGTCGTATTTTAACCTTGATTCACCTTAACCCAGGACTTTGATAAGCTGGCTGATGTTTTGCAGCTTTTTTTGCACTTGCAAATTCGCTCAATTTAGTTAACCATCGGATCTACACGGAATCGA
>WJEZ01001264.1:0-18588 GCA_009869925.1 Thalassaphorura encarpata | reverse complement strand
TCCTCTCTGATTTCACACAAATGATTCCACTGCGCACTGCGATGAACTATGACCTGACTCATTCATGTCGGCAATGTAGAATTTACAACGTGGAAATTCTGATCTAGGCATTATTTCAAACCTAAATTCAACATTGGGTTTACTGTGCTCTAGATTTTACATTTTTACATGCTCATAGATTTTCTTGGCGCTGTAGATGTAGAGGCAAAAAATTTGGGCTATGACAAGACTGACATTTTCTCTAATGTGACTTTCGATCACTAGAAATCTATGTTGAATGTGAATTTGGTACCCACTCAGGCGTTAGCATGCGAATGCTCTGGATTCGTACTTGAGTCGTGCCATAAAGATTGAGATTGATCCTGGCGTTAGACACAAGGGCCCTGTCTGCCATGGCATGGCACATGGCAGCAAGTCTAGAAGCCTAGGATATCAATTATGACCACTTTTCTCTGCACGAGAAATAAAATAACTCATCATATTATTTTTCTTTTTCACTCCATTCCTGTCACATTACATTGAGTGAGAATCCGAGTAGTTGGAATCCAATGGGATAACACTGACACTAGACACTACTGTACTGTGGCCCAAGCTCAGGCCGCCAGGCCTTAGGAGTGTTTTATTACCTCAACAAAATATTGCCTTTTTCTTTTGTGCCTCTGCCTGCTCTGCCTGTGTATCTGTCTAACTCTTATTCTTGGGCTAGTGTATAAATACAATATTATTCCCCTTACTCTCTCCGACTCTCCCATCCTTCGTTTATCTTCACTAATGTTCTCAATGAAGACAAGAAAGGATTTCTTTTTCTTTAATGCAATCCTGACAGTTGGCTTCCTCTTTTCCTTCCATTCTAGGCCCTACAATTCGATCTCCTATTGTTCAGAATTCGGAATTCGAAACTAGGCAGCACTTTTGTCATCAAGATATCGGGTCCTTCTATCGAAGAATTCTGGAGATACTTGGTTTTACACATGAAGAAACCGTGAAAATACCTCGCTTGAAATTCCGTCCTGTCCAAGTAAAGTAAATTTTTGTTAGAAAGCATCTTCAAAACTGCTTTTAGAATATTTCTACTTAATTCTAGAAAAAATTAACTTACACAGCACCGAACATTAAGAATCTAATTTTAAAAAAAAACTCATTACTCTGTTCAGATCAAAGTAAAAAAATTCCAACTTTCTTTTCTTGAAATTTAGTCAAAGGGACATGATGAAGAAAAGAGGAAAAATTTACACTTGTGCCAAACAATGTCATGTCATGCCCTGAAGGAATAATAATCACACGACCTCACAAAGTCCTGCCCTGACTTTGCTTAGGCAAAGTATTCATTCGACCCAACTTTCATTTCCCACATAGCACAGGGAAAGCCCCAACTGTCTATCAGCCTGTCCGTCAGTTTTTTTTTGTTTGAAGTGCTAAACTTTCTTTTCCCCTTTGTCAAGTGAACTTATCTTCCTAATTTTGTGACCATAAAAAAAGAAAAGTTTTTTTATTAGTCTGACCAACTGGCATTTTCTCTTTCATATTATTATCAAGTTGGTCTAGCTAAAGCAGTTCAAAAGCCAAAGCCAAAGGGGAATCAATAAACACTTATGCCAGAAAAGACGATGGTTTGTCCTCTTGGCATTTGGCAATCGTACCGACAATTATTTTTTTTTTGTTTGAAGTGCTAAACTTTCCTTTCCCCTTTTTCAAGTGAACTTATCTTCCTAATTTTGTGACCATAAAAAAAGAAAAGTTTTTTATTAGTCTGACCAACTGGCATTTTCTTTTCCATATTAATATCAAGTTGCTCTAGCTAGAGCAGTTCAAAAGCCAAAGCCAAAGGGGAATCAATAAACACTTATGCCAGAAAAGACGATGGTTTGTCCTCTTGGCATTTGGCAATCGTACCGACAATTACTTTTACAAAAGAATAAAAGTTGTGGTTCCGGCTGTCTCATAATTTCATATTCACGTTCACCAAAATATTAATTGCCAGTTCTTCTACTGTCAAGGAATTCAGAATTTTTCAATTTATTATTTAAGCGTATCACCCAACCAGAACTAAAGTAACGTACGAGAAACCCAAAATTACACAGAACCTCGAACCACCCACTCGCCTGCCTGTCTGTCTTATCTTCACAACTTTCGCCAAAACCAAACGCAACTCAACGAAACGAAACCAAATCAAGTTGTCAAGAAGAGAAAGGGATAGAAATGCAAATGCAAATTCAAATTCAATTTTGACGCAGTCGGCTAACCAAATCCTGAAATAAAGTTTCACGAACAACGAATGCCACTGCCGCTGCAGCGGCTCTTGAGTGACATTAACGGGAAGACACGTCAACTTTTTCATCTGAGGCGGAGCGGCAAAGACAGACTTGTCTCATTCTTTTCTCTGACGGCTGTAATTTCGTAACGTATCACATCAAAGAATGCCTCAGCACTCGTACCATTACACTTAAGGAGCTTTCGATGCAAAAATCGAATCAGAATTTGCGTTTTCTTTGCAATGGCAATGGTGCCGCTGCAGCGGCTCTTGAGTGACATTAACGGGAAGACACGTCAACTTTTTCATCTGAGGCGGAGCGGCAAAGACAGACCTGTCTCATTCTTTTCTCTGACGGCTGTAATTTCGTAACGTATCACATACTAAAAGAATGCTACGTAGGAGGATTCGATGGAAAGATCGAATCAAAATTTGCGTTTTCTTTGCAATGGCAATGGCAATGGTGGAACAATCAGTCTTAAGATTTTTGTATGAAATGAAATGGAATGCACAAGACAAAACTTTCTCCAANGATTTTTGTATGAAATGAAATGGAATGCACAAGACAAAACTTTCTCCAAGGGAAAGCAAATGGCAATAGCAAAGCATATAATTTTTTATACTACTTCGTGCTGTGCTGACTTTGCAAAAAAAAAACACACACACAAACAAATGGATCTTTTCGTTATGTAGTAGTAGTACGAGCAACACACGCAGAGTCCTTTAGGGATTCTGATTCTACTACTCCTTACCTACTTTTTTTCATGCACAGCAAAAGACAACAATCTTAATCTGGATGTCATGCAGTCTAGTTCACCCATTTCCATGATTACTCAGAAGGAAGAAGAAGGAGCTAAGGATGAACATAATGTATGGTTCCTTCTCTTGGACTTTCATTTCATTTCTTCTGGGCCTCAGAGGCAAAGAATTCACTACACTGAAGCTCTCCTCAGAGTCTTGAGTTAGTTTTAGTATTTTATCTTCGTATTTCCCATTTAGAAGGAAGAGACCAGTGGTCACGCAGGCAAGGAGGATGAAATCGATTGCTTTTGCTTTTGCTTTCCTCAAGTCTAAGGAGCAAACCTTATAGTATCCTTGTAGCTGTATATTTCTCTATTGTTGTGAGTCAGTGTGCGAGGAACGGTATTTTGTACATGTCGATTTGGGAGTTTCTTTGCCAAATTCTAAAAGTTGTACTTTCAATCTCTGCCTTCCCATGTTATTGCAAAACTTTGTTTTCCATGAATTAAAGGTAGTAAGTAGAGTGGAGTGTATTAAGAAAGTGGGGCAAATACTTTTGTTTAGGATAATTGTGGGTTTCGTCTCTTTCAACCCCTCCCCTGTGTTTATGGGAACAAAGCACGAGGGACTACTCTGTACTTGGACTCAGATGGAAAACCTGTGTTGTCTTTAACCCTAGCATTACAAACCTAAGTAATGGTAAATAGGTCCAGTCATTTAAGAATTCTGTTTGCTTTCCGTGCTTTCTGCATAATATTTATTTTCTGTGTAAACTGAAACTTATTTCCAATCTTGCCACTTTTCTGATACTTCTATGAGTAAAGGCTTAAAGTGATAATTTCTCATAAACAATACTAAGGTTTGTTTGTTTGGACTTATGTTTTGATGGTGGCACAATGAAAGAAAAGTTGAAGTAGCTGTAGGATATGGGGTATTACATTAGAGATGCTGGATTGATACTTGAACAAAACCCATTAAAGTAGTAAGTAGTAATAGTAACAACCTGTTTGCAATGATCTGGCACTACTACTACTAACTACTAAGCAGTCCTAACTCTTTCTTCCTTGTGCCACGTTATGATACAATTGGGAATTTGAGTTGAGTGATTCAAGTGCAGTATGCTTGCTGTGTTCGTTGAATTGGAAAGAACATGTGCCTGCTTGCCTGTCTGCCCAGCCATAAGTTCTCTAGTAGAAGTGGATCGTGGATCGAGTTCAATTTCGGTTGTATTGTATTGTAAACTTGGCTTGGTCAAGTCAAGCTTTGAAGATTATTAATCTCTGACTGAGAGTAAATGTTCGTTGAATTGGAAAGAACATGTGCCTGCTTGCCTGTCTGCCCGGCCATAAGTTCTCTAGTAGAAGTGGATCGTGGATCGAGTTCAATTTCGGTTGTATTGTATTGTAAACTTGGCTTGGACAAGTGAAACTTTGAAGATTATTAATCTCTGAGAGTAAAGTACTTCAAATTTACTTGGAATCTTTGTGAGATTCAGTCAATACTCATAAAATAGTAAAAAAATTACTGTTCAAATGCCACATAATGTTAATTAAGCATGTAATTATTTAGTTTTTTAACAAGTTCAGATACAAATATGGTCTAGGACTCGTGAAATTAAACCAATTTTTTAAATTATTTTTTGGACACTACATTTGAAGGAAATGGAAAGCTAAGCAAAGAAACATTTATAAACTCTTTCTTTTCCCGAGTAATTAGTAATCCCAGTAGTTCTAAAGACACGAGTTCTTTTGTTCAGCTCCTGCTGCTGCTTGCTGCAGCGAAAAGCGGATTAAGTTCAACTTATTGTTCAATTAAGAGAAACTAGAGCCCCCTGTTTCTTCACATACGCTTAACTTAATTCCCAAGAGCTTGCTTGTTGGAACAAGGAAGTTGGAGGAAGTACATGACAAAGGCTTCTTCTTCTGCACAGTTTTTCTTTTCTGCCAACACCATACTTTCACCACATGGCTCTTGTTCATGGGGGAAACTAAACTTCTGACAAATATTTGGCCATGCAATGCTTAACTGGACCAGAAATTAAAATTAGCAGCACTCCAAATCCTTTCCCTGTGTTTGGCCAGGCATACGCATAATTCCTGCATAAAAATCACATACAGTCTTAGCCACAGAGCTCGAACCACCGCTGCAGCCTCAAGCTTATGAGATTTATGACCCCAAACACATTTCCTTAGCTTAAGGCAGATTTCTTTTTACGCATTTGGCGAGTCGTAAGGACAAATAGGTTCTTAGGAGACAAATCATGGTGATAATACCATCCATTTGCTCCCGCCCATCTGAAACTTGGTTCAATTTATGGAGTTTTCTTCATTAGGGTGCCAAAGAAACTTTTCTCTTTTTTCTCACACTGGGAGGGCGGACTCGCATTAATTGCATTTGGGTTTTTTGGGCTTTATGTCGAAGCCAAGGAACAACTAGAGATCTTACTCGCTCTGGCCCTTGTGAGACTGATTGAATTCAATTTAGCAAATGCTACTACGACATGTACAAGCTAAGAAAATAAGTTTTATCGGTTCCACCCGCATGACTTCTTCAAAGACGGACGTACAGATCGGATGGACGGAGGAAAGAACAAGGGAAATAAAATTTCCCTCCCTCAAGGTTTCTTTTGAAGTGGTAAACTTCCTTCTGCCGTTCCTTTCCCATTACTTTTTTCATGGACTCTTCATTGGTAGTAAAATAAACTTTTTATTACTTTCACTGACCAAATGGAATTTCACTCATTTGTGCACTCCAAGATTAGAATTTTTTCCAATAGGGAATCTCACTACCAGTCAGTTGATATGTCTGGATTGAGGATTTTTTGAACAATGTTGGTGCATCTAAGCTGAATTCGCATTGCCCGGAACAGACCGTTGATGCCCATTGTAAACAGAGTACTACATTTTTGCATTTTTTGTGTAATTTCTTGAAGAATTTTTAGTTAATATGGCTGTTTCCTTTTCCATTACTTCTTTCATGGACTCTTCATTGGTAGTAAAATAAACTTTTTATTACTTCCACTGACCAAATGGAATTTCACTCATTTGTGCACTCTAAGATTAGAATTTTTTCCAGTAGGGAATCTCACTACCAGTCAGTTGATATGTCTTGAGGATTTTTCGAACAATGTTGGTGCATCCGTAGATACAAAATATATAGGAAGATATGCATCTACAAAATGCATAGTGCAGAACGTTAACGGTGCCTCTTAGCTGAATTCGCATTGCCCGGAACAGAGCGTTGATGCCCATTGTAAACAGAGTACTACATTTTTGCATTTTTTGTGTAATTTCTTGAAGAATTTTTAGTTAATATGGCTGCCAAAATATTCATATGGAAGATACTGAACAAATGAATCGAAAAGCAAGCAATTTTGTATGTAACCCATATTCATTTGACATTTTTTTGCCCCAGTATCGTGTTTTTATATTACTTTTCTCATTTATACGGTGATGGTGCATCTAAGCTGAATTCGCATTGCCCGGAACAGACCGTTGATGCCCATTGTAAACAGAGTACTACATTTTTGCATTTTTTGTGTAATTTCTTGAAGAATTTTTAGTTAATATGGCTGTCTAAATATTCATATAGAAGATACTTAACAAATGAATGGAAAGACAAGCAATGCCGTATGTAACCCATATTCATTTGATATATTTTTTGCCCCAGTATCGGGTTTTTATATTACTTTTCTTATTTATACGGTGAGTTGAGTTCGTTTATATCTTTCCGTGAATCGTGGATGATACTACGATACGAGATGGGGAATCAGTGATACAAGTCACGAATCGGAAATTGGCTCTTTTAGCATAGCAGCCAGCCAGGGACGACAGCATCCTTTTACTTTCATTCGCCGTGAGATGCATCTGAATTTGCAAAGACATTAGGATTGTGATTCCTATGCTTTCAAGATGAAAATGCCAGTAAGATTTCCTCATGCTTTCTTGAATCCTGAATCCTTCGCTTTTTCGATAATTCAGTGGCATGGCAGTTGCGATTGTCAGTGTCACATACACATGGCGTAAAATATAAAAGTCAAAGAATATCACTTTGCCTTGTGAAATATTCAGATAATTTTGATTACTAACATAGTGACAAAAATTTTAGACCTAGAAAAATACTGTAAGGCCAAATATTTTTGGCATTCATGCAACAAAGCGACGACCAAGCCAAAAGTGGCGCCAGGAGCCCATTTTACAACTGAAGCGTGGAAGATTGTCTCTGATTTGTTCCTACTTGGATTCCAGTCAGAGTCCAAACCCAAGGAGTAGCAGTAGTAGTAAATCTCGGCAAGGAAAAAGAGTGAGCACTCAAAATTGAACGAATTTGAGTGCTTTTATGGGCAAGTGCCTACGAGTTACTTGCCCACTGCACTGCTCAACCTTGGACCAAGTGGTCAATCTCAATCCAACCGTCTCTGATTTCTCGTGTTAAGCCGTGCGGCGAAATGGAAGGACGGATTTAGTACAAGAGAAAGAAAAGAAAGTCAAGATTTCCTTCCTCCGGATTTTGATCAGTGGTTGTGATTTCTTTGCCTTGCCTTGCCTTACCGTCCGTCCGTGATCTATGATTTCTAGTAAAGCAAAATCTCTGTATCCGTTTCCACTTTCCTTCCGGTATATGGAGTCATTCTTTTATAAAAAATTAACTCGTTGAGCTTGAGCTTGAGCTGAGCTGCTATGGCTCAACCAGCTGAATGATAAGCTGCGGTTTTAACACAAGGTAGTATTTTTTCATGAGAAAAGCTCCTTAGCCATACTTTAGCCTAGCATTTGAAAGATAGGATGAAAGAAGTCTCAGGATTACAATTAAAGTGTTGCATTAGTTTTTAGCACTAAAATAAAATTCATTCCACTGCACTTGAGTTTCTCCTTTTGTAGTAACAACTGCCACTCGACCTACTTGAAAAAGTAATTACTTCCTTTATGCAAATGGATACATTACATCCTCTAGTATTCCCTCTTAGCCAAGGGAACTGCTATGATACTCTGAAGAGCTCTCTCCTCAAATCTATCTCACACGCAACCCTCTTTCTCCTTTCATTTTGTACGTATTACATTACAATACAGAGAAAAGCAATGTTTAGTCCTTTTGCGATGGCTATGGCTATGGTTTTGTTTGTTGTCTGAGCAAATGGATCCGAAACTCATTTACTGGTCTATCCGTTGCTTGCGGTTCAAACGACTCATTCACACCTAAGGCTCAGAATTGTTGGGACTGTGATTCTGATTTGGAATTAAACCCCAATTTCATTTCATTTCAATGAAAATGAAATGGACCCATCTAGGATTTCAAAAGGAAATGGAAACTGGCTGAAACTGACTAGTAGTCCCGTGGTACTTATTCAACTTGTTACATTACATTAGATTAGAAACCATACAGATGGAGTAAATTCAAGTGTCGGTTGTGACTTTACTTCAAATGGGCGATTTTAGAGTTGGTGAAAATGGAGAAAAGCAAAGCAACCTGTTTGCAATGGCATCGCCAGTAAGTTACCGCCGCATAGACTAAAGCCGTTAAGAGGCGATTGGGAATTCCTAAGAGTGATTCAGGAGTCAGGTTCTCTGAGTTAGTGCTGTGCAGGCAGATGCAGAAGTCTACCATATACAAAGCCAAAGGGTGCGGATAAGAGAGATAGAGAACCAAGAAAGTTTGAGCCTTGTCAAGCTAGCTAGGGATTTATCTACCCATTCATGAAATAGTGATTAGTGACTTATTCTGAAGTAAATCTCAGGATTTCAATTCAGCACGCCAATATCTATCTTGTACAGCTGATTCAAACTTAAATTTAAGTGCCAATAGTTCAATTTTTTGGTATGACCGTTAAATTCAGTTTTTTGTGTGCTTACTTTTCATATTTCTTTCCTCACTTAAAATCCTAACTACTTCAATGTGCAATCTTGCATTTTGCATACTTACTTTGTGCCCCGTGTCACCGAGGAGTTCATTTAACTCGACCGACCAACCCACGGTGGAGAATCTAACCATAAATACAGATTTTCGTCCCAACGTGTCACAAGAGAAAGAAATAAATCTTTGGAGGAATGATTTGTTGTAAAGATTACTTGTGGTGTATGAGCCAACCTTATGAGGGAAACTCGTTCATGTGATTTATGACAAAGATTTGGGAATTCAATTCCAACTTTAACCTCTCATAGTTAGAACTCGTGTTGAGGCTGGCCGTAAACATTAAATTCCCCGTGTCCGACAATGTTTTACGAGCTGGTCATAATATTGGTCATTTCTAATAATCTTTTTTTTTAATACACATATACTACGGCAATAAATAGACCATTCCTCGTATTGGATTTGACGAATTGTCGTGTCGTTATGATTAAATCGTCATAAAACGATGACGAGAGCTAGACTCAAGTTTAATATCACAAAAATGGATGATTAGAAATGTTGAATTGTTTGAAGGACCACAGAGGAAAAGCAATTCCAGAAATTTTAATATCAAGTCTGAACGAATTGCAACTGGAATGGAATGCAATAACTGAAACTTGGAAAACATTTTATTCTAAAAAAAAAGTCCATAAGCCCAACTTATTGAATCGTATTTTCGTAAGCAAATGGGATCATTTGCAACCTTTGACCTTTCTGAAGTTTTGAAGAACCAATTAGACAATACTTTGTAATTTTACAAATACTTTAAAATATTTTGAGATACATCCAATTCGTCTGCGATTGATTTTTTCTTCCAATAAAATTTGCATTTACGACTTTCTTGCATTGAGTCCGCATTACAATACATAATAATAACATTTGATTTATTTTGCAGTTAAACATGGATGAGAGCTACTAGTCTCCGTGACTGAATTCTGTCGTTATTTGCATAAAATTGGCCTGGAGTCCATTCCATTCCCACCTAATAGCAGCAGTAGTGTACTGCACTGGGAAGACAAGATACAAGGGGGAGATTCATTGTATAGAGCACCAACACAAGGAGCAGCAGGCATAAGAGTAACGAGGCGAATGAGATGGATGCCCAGTGGCAAAAAGGGCATGGAAAAGTGAAAGCGCGTCAAGTTTAGGAAGAGAATCACTTGGAATGGGAGTGAAAGTGCGGAGGCGATACGAGGAAACTGAATTTCAATATTATTACATTACATGCCTCACTGGGAACTGAATTTTCCATCCACTCCATTACATTTCCTTCAAGGCTCAAGCCTGGGCTTCAGCTTCAGCTCAAGAAGACAGGTATTGAGAGAGAGAGAGAGACTGAATAGGGAAGGCTAATTACATTGTTTAGTCTACCAGGCTCAGGAATAAAATTGAAGGATTAATTACGTTTTTGTGCTTTCACCTAAGACGAAGACCCAAGAGAGACGAGACTCGACCTACTATGCTCTATCTTTGCTCTACTGTACTCCAACCTGATTGACGTGAGAGATCTTAATCCACAGAAAGTTCAATTTGGAAAAACTACTACGTCGTGTGTCTTCGCTTAGCCTGAATGAATGATTCAGGCAATCAATATGCCCAATATACTCCCATTGCCAGAAAAAATCGCGTTACTTCCAAATTTTACTTATTCGTAAAAATAGCACATAATAACCCTAGATTTAGTGCCTCGAGAATCTGAAGTATTCATCTGTATAGATATACAATATTTTGAAATTCTTTTTAGATTTTTTTTCGCAAAATAGCAACTGCTAAACGCTGAAATAACTGTGCTTGATGAATTTGTCCTCAATTTGGTTCATGCCTTTGAAGTTTATTGGTTTAATTGTATTAGCATTAGCTTCCCTAGCCTTAGTCCAAGCCTAGGAAAGAACTCGAGGGAAACCACATCTTAATTTATTCTTTGAGTTGATAAACAGTGTGGTGTGGTTTGTGACTGTGAGCATTTATTAGACCAAACCGAGATAGAACTAATGACCAAAACCAACTGGTGCATAGGAATGCGTGGTTGGCCATGGCTAAACAAGTTTCTTCCTTCCTTCCTTCCTTCAAATCTCATAATAAAGTTATCCAGCAGGATGAGAAATTCACGTCTTTCTCCTGAAATTGTCATCTAGACTCCGTTATTTAATTACCTCCTTCCTTCCTTCATTAAAATCATGGAGAAAGTCACTCAGCTTGAAATTAGATGGAGAATTTAGAATCGTTCTACAAGACTGACTCGACTCGACTTGACTCAATTTTTTGTCCAGACCAGGCCAGAGCAGACCGCAGTATTTAATTTATACAATTTAAAATGACTGCAATAGTACAGAACGTTGAATAAATTTGTCTGGAGCAGCACAGCAATGAATTAAACAAACGATATTTGCTTTGCTTTTTCCAAATGAAGCGAAGCAAATGCAAAGAAGATTGGATGTGTATTCTGTTTGAATTTTTCATTCCGCTTCAATTCATATCATTTCCTGTTCTTTTAAAAATGAGATGTTACCACTACGTTTCAACATTCTATTCGAGTTGAGGTTCTCCAGGTTTTACGAGTACACCATTCCTGCCATTGCTTTTACCATGGGCCCTTCTGCCTTACGTACGTACGTACGTACTGTGGTTAAACCCCAGAGGAAATCAAATCCCTTCAGCATTAATACAATGCAATGCAATGCAAATGGCTTCCTGCCTGTCTACATAACATACTTATAGTGCAAATACCAACCAACCACGGATTTAGTATAAAATCTCTGCTCTAGACTCGAACCCAACCAAACATGACTTTCACTTTGAATCCTTCTCTCTGTTAATAATTCATTGTAAATCTCATGCATTCCTCCCATTAGTGGTGACGGCAGAGTGAAAAATCAACCCAAGACTTTTCAATTGTCAAGGGACGACGAACCCATTCTTGGGAAATTTAGGAATATAGGGGCCATATAAATAAAACCAATCGCGTTTTTTATTGAAATAACCCTGAAATACTCTTTGTATTACGATCGGAAGGTACTAATGCACTAATGTTATGATTAATTAATCTTTTCCTGTCACACTTCCTAAAATCCTTGGCAAGTTTGTTTATAATGGGAGTGAATGAAAGATTTTGGCAGAGAAAAACGAGGTAAGTTGTGGCCGTATGCTCGGAAAGCAAGCAAAATTGATTAAATTCATTTCATGAGAAGGATTAAGTCTATAAAAGCTTTAAGGCACGCAGGCAGGCATGGAGGTAGGTAGAGTAGGCCCTAGGCCTGGCCCTGGGAATCATTCTCATTCCCTTTGAGACTCGAGAAAGCTCAAGTTTTTGGACACGCAACCTTTAAATAAAGTCAGGGAATGTAATGTCCCTGTAATACAACATAAATCGTCTCGTAATGACAGTAAACACAATGTAATGGTCGCACTGAGGCAGCAGCAGAACATGGGAGTAGCTGTAGCTAAAGGTTTACATTTCCTAAATGTACAAGTGAAAGCCAAAGCCAAGGTTTTCTAGTTATTATGATTTAAAGGGAAAAAAGAAAGGGTTGGCTGAGCTCTAAATCGGGTTTTAGCTCAGCATTCAGGGAGTTCTTTTTGTCTAATATTATTTTCTTTTATAGTGTTGCTGTACGTACCTATGGAATGGCTGTGTTGGAATGGATGCTAAATAATTTACTTTTATTCGTTTTGCACGCAGCAGTACGCCCGGCCCGCAATCCTTCCCAAGCTCAAGAAAAGTGTATTACATTTTACATCAATCTTCGTAAGGTGTCCTTGCGCTTTACCCAAATGAAAATGAAAAATGAAAGCCTTCTTCTCCTAGGGACAACCCTTGATGAATTAATCATCAAATTGGAAATGAAGGAAAGTTTTATTAATTATCAAATGAAGTGGACTCGTCTGATAGTGAAGAAAAATTATGTCTACGCTACTACGCTACGCACTAAAATTAAATTTAAATGATGGTGGTCTTTGGCTTAGCTCCGAAATTACGTATGCAGGATAATAATAATGATTGTACGTAATTGCATGGCTTAAAGTTTTCTTACCAATTGAGTTGATGATGGGATTGGATTGATCTGCATTTTGGGTATTCATTTCCTTCCCGGCTTCCGCTCTCGCTCTCCGAAGCTCTGCCTCTGTCTCAGCATTGATGAGGAAAATCAATGCAATGCTGACAAGGGAAGCGGCAAGAAAAAGTCCTACAACCTGAGCTGGGGAATCAAAGCGACTCATTATTTCCTAACGACCCTTTCGCCAAGACATCTAGATCCAAGGCCCGGATTCCAATTCCAATCGTCGATTTACATTGATTAGTCTATACTTGGACTTGGGCTCGGCTTGGGCTTTGATTTCCCTCTCTGCGTCATAAATTCTTTTACTTTTCCAATCCTGAGATTCACTTTGTGCGTAGAACAAGGACCAGCCAGAGATCTTTTTCCTGTCTTTCTATTCAATTGAATGGAAATCAGGGCAGGTTTTGTGTACAAAATTGAATTTACTACAGATCCAGATCAGGCAGGCGGGTTGAGTTCAAAATCGGATGCTTAGAATGTTGGTTAGTTATGGGAGCGTCAAGTGGAGAGAACAGTTTTCTCTAGAATACGTAGTTCAGTTCTGGGTTTTTCTTCTTCTTGGCCCCGAGCACAGCACAGTTCACTCCATACGGAATCAATCACTTTGTCTCATTTAAATGGAAAGCAGCTGGTGCTGGTGCTGCTCCAGGTTCAACTGACTGACTGACTTAAGAATGAGAATGAGAATGAAATGAAAAATGTTACAAATGTTCCTCAAGCAACTTTAACCCTTCCTTCAATTTTTCCACGTAAGTCGTTGCTGCTCCAGGTTCAACTGACTGACTGACTTAAGAATGAGAATGAGAATGAAATGAAAAATGTTACAAATGTTCCTCAAGCAACTTTAACCCTTCCTTCTATTTTTCCACGTAAGTCGAGTCTGTCTGACGTGTGCTTCTATTATTTGAAGTCACTTTGTTTAATCTGGTGGCTCCATGCCTGGCCCTAGTGGATTTGCATTGTCTGTACGTATGTCAAGGAAAGTTTGACTCAAATTTAATCCCATCATAAACACTTGTCTCATTTATTGTGCAATTTTAACCACACATACACACTTTGTGGAAATACCAGATCTCGGCTCACGCTCACATCAGTCGTATGATGGAGAATTCATTATATTTGTTCGGCTGATTACATTGCATTCTTCGCCGCATGTTGTGTTGATGAGACATCTGGAACCAATTCGATGACATTGGCGGGGTCCCCAATCACAAGGACCAAAATCCAGAGCAAGTCGTTCGAATGAATGAACCGGACTCAGTTGAAATTCACCCAAAGTAAATTGTCCGGTTCTAGTTAACAACTTTGTTTGTCTTTGTTTTTCACTCGATTTGCAAATCTATTCTTCATCGGTAGGTTGAGTCAACACATGGGATAATCCTAATGATCAAAATCCAGATCTAGGAGAACTTTTCCCACAAAAAACTTTCAAAATGAAAAATATTTCAAGATATTTCTTCAATATTTCGAACGACGTTGAATCGCACAGACAAGCTTAGTGATTTACGATCGTTTTTAGGCCAAGCCTCTTAGCTACTTCACTTTGTTCTTAAGACTTCCGGGTCTTTTTTTATTTTTTCACTACCGAATATTCCATGCTCCTAGTCATTTACAAGGATCTTTTCTTCCCATTTTGTCCCCGTGCACTGATTTTTAACTAATTTCCTTCTTTTTATGTTAATTCTCCACGTTCCTTTCCCCTCCGTTTGTCCAACAATTTCAAAATTCAAGACACGTTCTAAAATATTTCACTTCACGGCAAAGCACGAGCAGCAGGGAGGATACACATCAAGCTGAGCTTTTTTATCGCAAACTTTTTATACGACAAGACTAGATTTTTTTACTTCAGTTGAGTTCTGTGACCTCGTAATATTTTGGAGGATGTAGGGGGAAAAGAAAGTTGGTTTACTTTTTTGAGTTTATGAGGAATGAGTGGAATTCGAGAGAGTAAAAGTGAATGAATGAGATGCGGAGCCTTGCTCAGCCAAGTCGTGAATGAGTCGCGGTAAATCGATCCCGGGTGCTTTTCATAACACCGCACAGCAAAGCGAGGCAAGGCAAGGCAAGGAACGCCGGCTAAAACCAAACCAAGACATGAGAACGAGAAAGTGCACTACAACATAAATGGAGTTAGGCTAGAATTCCAACCAGGTTCACTCACATTCACACCCTTAAGTAAAGAACCAAGAGTAAAAGCAAGATTCAGGAATGCGGGGAAAGTCCTTCAACTTTCTCTATTTCTCTAATTTCACGAGAATTTCTTACGAGTCGGGATTTTTATTTTATGGCTGATGCGATGAATGACTATTTCCACGAAAAAACTTCGATCACTGTTTAATTTTGTGATATTCTGATGTTTGGTGAATAACAGGTTATGGTCGCAATTCATGACCTTAGAATTAGAGATCAAATGTTAAAATTTACAACTAATGCATTTCAGTCGCTAAGTTTTTGGGTTTATCGATACAATATAAATTAACTTTAGAAAGGTTTCCTGCATTTAAAAACTCCAAAATGAAGAAATATATAGAAAAGCTCAACTACATTCAAAATCTTGTTCCACTTTCCACTGAATTTCATTGTCCAGCTTTCACTTTCAGCTGGAGATTCTGGAGTTAGCTCATTCAATTTTTACGGGCCCTGGATGTTCAGTCCTGCCTGCCATACAATGCTGTAGTTTGTTGGAAATGTTTTCAATTCAGAGTGGACAAACCCTTTGTTATGCTGAGCAGAGAACTTCGCATTTATTCTATTCCATAAATATTTATTTTGTGAGGACCATCAATTCGTTTGGCCTGGCCTGGACTGCGGCACAGGGGCTGCATAAGGAGCCCAAGTCCAGGGAGACATGTGGAAAATGTGCATTGTTGAAAATCACTTCATTGCCATTCGAACACGTAGAGCAAAACATGGCAAAACTTTATGTTCTTTCAATTTACAAGTACAGTACATGACAAGCATAGGCAGACATAGCCAAGTACAAAATTCAGTTAGGTGAAATTGAATTTACCTTTTCACATTCACATTTGGCATTTTACTCAAGCTGAAGCTGAAGCAGATGTTGTTGGAGTAGTAGTAGTAGTACACGAGTCATGTCAAATCCAGTCAACCATAATTTTAGCAAAATGATTTCGACATGCTCCTACCTCAGCCGGCATCTTTGTATGTACGAGTATACTCAATTTGTAAGCTACTAGCAGCATGGACTGACCACCAGTGTTTTAGTTCAGCTCAGCTCAATCGTCTGTGCTGTACCCACTACTTACTTTGCTTTCACTTTCCATTAAATTACAGCTACACCATTGCATTTCCCCAGCTTGAGTCCTTCATCCAAATAAATAAATTGTGGGAACTTTGTACAGAAAATTAGAGAAGCTAATGTGGATGTGTAGATAGTCTAGTCTAGATAGTCAAACAGTTGGACTTGCATTATGCCTGTAGTAGTTTGAATTTAAATTTAACTCATGTGAGTTTCGTGATGTTTTCCTAACCAGAATGTGCTCAGCATTTAAATCCGGACAGGCAGTCAGGCTGGGACATAATCCCACCTGCTGTTGTTTTGTCTTTCTCGAAATTTAATTCCTGATTCCAATGGCGTCCTTTTTCTAGTAGTACTTCTGAATTCCCAAATTACATTGCGAATTGCAATTTTCTCTCTGATCTCATTAGTAATTTATTGGAATGTCTCAATTTCTTTTGTAGCAGCGTTATTTCCCTAGATGACCGGACGGACACGGACAGACACTAATGACATGTGATATTTAGAAGTGAAAATCTAAAATTAAATTATTAATCACCTAACCCGTCAAAATATAATGGGAAGGTGGAGTTGGGAAAGCTAGACAAAGGTTAGGCGTAGGCAGGCTTTAAGTGTGTGGAAAGATTCCAATCCAAGGCAAGTCAAGTCGAAGGAATGGAAGGAACATGGTGTAAAATATTTAACACCGACCGAGACTCCACATTTCAGCCATGCCTGCCTTGAGTCAGCAAAACCAAAAACCACATCCGTGTATTACAACAGGACAGACAAAATGTTGCGTGCATTGCTCGGCTAGGCTAGGCTAGGCTCTTGAGTTGGTGATGGTAAGTTAATACACTCCAGTGTTTAGGATTGAAAAGCAACCAACCTGGAAAACCGCATGACACATACCTTGATAAATATTTAACACTAGAAGAAGATAGGAATTCTAAAATGGACATGCAGACACGGACACGGCAGGCAGGCATCAAACAGATAGGCGATGAAGGGAAAATCTAAATCCCTGGGCAATAGACAAGTCGAACGAACCCGGACCCGGACCTGCCTGCCCGCCCGTGAGTGAGGATGGTTTACTTTTAACGTACCATTTGCATTGAGTGAATTGATTCTTTTGTAACTTATCTCCTGTCCAGATCAGTTGTTGTACCTAATGCAAAACAAAGTAAAGGAATTTTAGCCCGGGCATGGGCAATTTGGACTCGTTTGCTTTACATAAACATTCCTGCATTGTATTTACATTTGCATTTGCAATAAACGAAACAAATAGTAGATGAAACACTGGATTTGGATTTGGGTCAAGCGATCCGGGACTGCGCTAGACTGGGTCGAAATTGACTTAATATGAAATGGAATAAAGTTGAGTGGTGAAAGCTTAGTAGCTGGGTTGGGACATGATCTAATATTGGACTGACTGACGACTCGTTCCCCCCAAATTCAATTTAGTTGGAAGAACATTGGCAAAAGTTTGGCCGTGCATGCATAACATTAAGTCATATCAACTTTCTAGGCTAAACAGAGGATCGGAATGTACTAGTACTAGTAGTACGAGTATTCATTGCGTTTTGTACATTTACAGAACACAGTTGAAATGAATACGCATCTCAAATACAGTCAGTACAAAGAACGTAGAATGATTTTCATTTGTTCAAGTAAAACTAAAGTGATTACGAATTTTGTTTTCTAGCCCACTGGCATAGCACATAGCATGACATGGCATAGCATTTCACGTAACATGGATAGGTTCCTTTGTTGAAATAGAATTGCAATTTAAAATTTCAACACATCTCCACCCCTTGTCCTTCTTTTCAGAAAATAGGCGGGTACGGTTGGTCAGAACCAGGAACAGAAATAGCGCTACTTGTGTTAAATGTATTAATATTGCCTGGTAGTCTAAAATGTTGTCGATATAGAATTAAATATTTTCATCGTCTATGTTCGAAAACTGGACACTAGACATTCTTATAACTAAAATTTGTTTGTATATTTCGAACAGCCTTGAAGGAAAATTGTAACGAGAAGTGCATCTGTAACATTTACAAGAAATTTATACACCACTTGCTGACTCTGGTCTTGAATCTGAATAAGATTTTAAATGGGTTAACTGCAAAAGAGGTACGAGGGCCAAAAAGTTTACTAACAAAGTTATGCTAAGTAAGCCGACTTGACTTGGGCAGGGACGGTGGTAATAAAATTCTTCATTTCCAACAGGGAACCATATGTGCTCAAATCTTTATGCATATGTGTTGTATCCGCTTTCGCCGCTTTACTTTCCTTTGACTTTTGCCAAAGCGAGACCATATGCTCATACTTTCTCTGATTAAAAGTCAAAGTAAGGCAACTCCCTGCCTTGCCTTGTACAATTGTAGTTGTAATCCATGTCATGTCTTCCGTCA
>WJEZ01001263.1:0-18590 GCA_009869925.1 Thalassaphorura encarpata | reverse complement strand
ATGCAAAGAACCAGAGCTCTTTGTTTCTCCTGTCCTTGGAGCAATTTTGGTTTATCGTGTTAAATCGGATGAAAATGTCCTTACGTTGGAACCTCAGCATATGGTATTGCAAAAATTTCAGGAAAAGGATTTGATGCCGGTTAACTTGTCCGTTTTTACAACTGAGCTCATGGCTTCATCATTAGCTTGTGTCCTGACCAATGGAGAAGTTCACATTCTAAGTTTACCAGATTTGTGTGTCATGAGTACGGTGAAATCTTCACCATCAGACAGAATATTAACCGCCACGTATTGCTCAAGTAAGTTCATAGTTAATTTTAATTGTGTTTTTGGACATTGTGAATTTTTATTTATTTGACTGATATAGGTTTGGAACGACTATGCTGTGGGACAAACTCTGGAAGAATTAAATTCTATGCAATTGGAAGTCAAACTGATTCTGATTTTGGAGATGAAAAGACTGAGCAAATGAATTTGGGTGAAGAAGTTAATGAAGAATCTCCTTGGATGAATTCTGTTCATATTCTACCTAAGCTAACTTCTCCTGAACTACAGAGTCTTACTCAATCTAACCAAATTTGAAAACATTACTCCTTGTTTTACTGTGAATGCTCCTTCATGTTGGATTAAAATTATTCAAGCTCAACAAGAGAGAAAACACCCACAACATTTGCAGCATCATGATAGTGAAATCAACTCAAATGTACTTTCTTGGAGGCTGCAAAGAAATAGGTAAATAGACAATAGCCATGTCTTAGAAGCTAAGCTAAAGTTAATTATTTTTTTATTGATTAGAAATTCCAAGAAGGAACATTTGTTTGAAATTACACTGCCAAAGTCAACATACGTTGGTCATTTGGATATGAAATTTTTTCTCCAACTGGGTTGTGTTACTTTACCACACATTGAAGTTACGCTTTATCGAGTTGGGAAGAAAAAATCTGAATCAAATGAGGCTGAAGTAAACAATGCAGCAGCCATGGATCTCCCACTCAGGCCCAAAACATCTACGACTGATTTTCTTAAATCTATCAATGCAAAAGTAGTTTGTGGGCCTCTGGATTTGAGAACAAACGTTGATTTATCAGCACAAGGTGGAACTTTAGTCATGGCTAGTCCCTCACTGCTCTTAACAAAAGGAAGGAATTTTTATTTACACATTCGAGCCAAATCTTATGGAAAATCTGAGAGCTCACTTGATTTACCGGTAAGCAATTGAATTTTATATTAGTTTACAGCGGATTAATATTTGCTTAATTAACTTCAGGCATCTGTACCTTCCAAGCATGGAAAAGGAAAGGGAGGAAGGGAAGAATCGAAAGGGAGTGGAGTTGCACCATCACCAAAACAGCCAAAAATATTAAAAGAGTCCAAAAGTGACAACCGTCCAGTTTACCTTTCTCAACAGAGCAAAAGTGCTGGGAATGATTTTGATAAGAAAAAAGAATGGAGTGGATGTGATTGGCTACATGAAATCTCCATCAGTTTACGCCAAGTCAAAATGACGGAATTCTCATTCGATCTGTAAATAATTTTTTAAGCTTATTCCATTTTACGATACGATTATTAATTTATTTTTGTTTATAGATTGCGAAGGAAGACTATGCTCACTTCCCCTCCTTTCCTCATGGAGCTTATAAATACGGTTGTGTTTGAATGTAAGGAATTTAAAAGGAAAGAAAATGAACGAATATAAAGTTGTATATGTCATGTGTTTGAATTTTTATTAGCTGGAGAATGTAGCTACGCTGCCCAGAGCAGTGGTTTGGAACTTTTGGTTTGGATTGCAGCTGTAAATCTTTGTGGACCTCAAATGAAGAAATGCTCATATCAAGTTAATTTCCTCAAAGCAATTCAATCCAAACTGAGTCCTTTGATTTTGCAATGCATTCTGCTAGCGGATCGGGCAACAGCCCACAAATGCTCCAGACTTTTTGTTCTCTGCATCGAGTAAGTTGATTTTGACAGATACGGGAAAGTTTTGCTATTTTCTAACTAACGCTGATGGTTTTTATTTTCAAATCTAGTTCTTTGGAGACTTATCAAAGCAAAGAAGATTGTGGATCCTTTGTGTCAACGCTATTGACAACGTTGCTGACTTTACTTCCCCGAACAATTGCATGTAAATCAGCTGGTTCTTTGCAATGGTTTTTCCTCCTTTTGAATCGGATAAGAAATCATGATTTGAGCACAACGAGTGAAGGACTTTTGACTCTGTTGAATGAAGTTTCCCATGAATTGAGCAAACGAAATGATCCAGTTCATAGCGTTCTTCGTACTAGATTTGGTCTCTATGGTTCACCCTTTGAATCTGAATTATTTGAATTGGAACTTCCTCCAGTGACAAAATCGTATAGTCATCCTTTGACTTATGCCGGATTATGTGGAACTGGATATGATGGTGGAAATGCAGCTGGCGGCTCAGGAGTGTTTCATTTGTGGGGTCTGAAGGATGTGGACTTTCGTGATCTTTTGATTGGAAATCCTTTGAGCATTCGAGGTGGAAAAATTGGTTTACTCGCTCCTAAACAACAAATTCAAGGACTGCTGGAAGTTGAGCCATTACATTTTACATGTCATGCCGCAAGTGATGGGACTAGGATTGAAAAAATTGATTTAGGTTAGTAAAATTAATTTTGCAAAATTAGAATTGTAATTAATATGTAATTTTTTTCTAGGAATTTCAACGACACCGTCATCGGCTGTTCCTTTGCCCCAGCCTTGGGAACCATTTACAAATATGCCAACTGGGGAAGGTTCAAAGAAATCTGACCCTGATAAGGTTCGTTTTTTGTAATAATCCCAAATGAGTTTAGGGCTGGTGACTGGGTTAGGTACTACTAATGTTTCTAGGTTCTGGAACTGAAGACTTAGATTTTATTTTGCTTAGTGAACCAATAGTCTTAAACTGATTGTAGATGGAGCAAATCATGATGTTACAGAAAGCCTACAAATTGGAGCAAGGAGAAACCTATTTTGATGTCCTGAGTGATTTGAAATTTATGGAGAGTGGAGCTGGAGGGAATATGGTAGATATGCCATTTCATCATGTGTCCAGTGATGCTTCGATCATTCATCATCTTTCCTCACTTCCTATGGACCCAATGACATGGAAAAATACATCATATAGTTTCAACCCATCCGTTGAACCCATGTCACCAGGACTAGGACCATCTCCTTTTGATCATCCAAGTTTTAAACATTTTCCTTTGCCTGGAAGTTCTACGGCCAAACCAAAAGTGGAACCTAAGATGATTCATCCTGTTGAAAAAGTTGAAAATGAAGGGTTGAGATTACTTCTTTCACCCTGGCAGCAAATGATGTACGCTCCTCCTCAGCAAGTCCTTGTCATTGATCGTATGCATTCTGGAGCCGTAAGTATTTTTAAGAGACATATTTTTATAGTAGTTTTTAACTGAATTGAATCTGATTTAAAACAGAGACGATTTGTTGTATTGGATTTTGGTGCTCCGATTCTATTGACTGATATGGTTGTTCCATCCTGCAATGATTTGGTTTCTCTTTCAATTGACCTTTGGGTTCAAAGAGAAGAAGTTGATGGACAACGACTCGTTGTTGCATCTGATATTGGAGTCAGATCTTTGGTCATTTGTGATCTTCAACCTCCGGCTTTGTGTCGCTATTTGAAGGTACATTAAAATTCATCAAACGCTATGAGTATATGAAAAGACTCCTCACAATATTATTTACTTTCAGATCACTGTAATTGGACGCTATGGAATGGGAACTACAAAATGTCGAATACCTATCGGAATGTTTTATGGTCATACTACTATTCTTCAGAGTGATCTACGAGCTTTACCAGCCTCTATTCCACAAGAAATTACTCCGCTCACTCCTGCCAATATTCAGGTATAAATTAAGATTTTATTATTTTGTATTGCTTGCAAGGCATGAAAAACTTTGTTGATTTTTAGGGTCATCTATCCGTCCTTTCGTATTTGGTTGAAGACATTGGATGTCGCTATCATCTTGCTTGTACCAAACTCAAACGACTCCTAGAACCACTCATGAAATCAGAAATGGCTTCATTGGATCATGTCTCATATTATTTACCAAAAGGAAAAGAAAGGAATCGCCTAGGATTGAATAGTTCCTCTGATCAAACCATTTTGTCATCATATAATGAATGTTTAACTCTTCAGCAACAATTGAACGTGGCCAAAAATGTTGTTCGGAGACTTCAAATGTCTCTAGCTAGTCAACCAGATTTCCTTGATACAAGGAATCCATTGGAACTTTTACCAGAAGTCTGTACGGATAAAGTCCATGTCCTAAGTGAATTTTTGATTGAATCTCTACTGGGCATAAGTTTTCTTGCATCGAGCGCATCTCTTCTTCCGGTAAGATTATTTGGTATTTTTATTTTATTCACTGGTATTTTAATTATTTCGTCATATTTTAGAAATCACCCTTGTCCTTGTATTCCAATATGAGTCAATCCATGTGTGAGGATTTATTTCGAAATATTTGCGTATTGGAAAATGGGCAATGTCAACTTTCCTTGTGTACGTTGCTACTGCGTGTTTGTGGGTTCCAGCCTTGGTGGGGAAAATTCCTTACGTCTTCTATCAAACATTTATTCAGTTGCACGAATTCTTCAATTTTCCCTCAAGATCGGTAAGACAAACAGAGCAATAACATAAATTATTATGATTAAGCTTAAATTTTTACATTTATATAAATATTTGCAGAGTTTTTATACTTTTGGTATATTTGGGACAAAAATCCTTACTCAATGGTCAAAATTCATCAGTGTTGGAAAGTGCTTTAGAATTACTCCAGGAATTGTTGAGCAGAGAAGGAGAGCAGAGTAGCGGATTTCTTCGTTCTAAAATTGACATGACACTATTGGGATGGGTCGTCATGTTTTTGGGACTTTGTCTTGATGGGGTCAATTGTACTCTTACTTCTGGGTTTGGATTTGTGGCTGAAAGTGATGGAAATGGAACCAAGGTCTCTAAGAAATCCAGTAAATCTAGAGACATTAGCTCACAAGTCAAAGATGGTAAGAAAATAAAGCAATATTTGATAAATCTCGAGGAATAAAATTGTCTGACTTGTTTGCAGTGAAATACATTTCCTCCAGATGGGATTTTATTCAAGGAGAAAGTGCACTGTATAGGAACCTCAACCCATCCAAGGCTAATGGCACAGGAGGCTTAAAGCGACGGATACAGAAAAAGATTTTGGCTACAAAGCAAAAATTGGAAGAATTGGATACAGTTGCTGCTGGTTTGGGATTTTCAAACTCTATTGTAAGGAAATCTATTTTAGTCTTGTTTAGTCTAGGAATTTTTAATTTTAATATATAAATTCTATACGTAGCCACAAGCAGCCGGACTAGGAACACAATTGACTGCCCTCGGGAATAAGATTGAAGCTATCAAGAAAAAACAAGCTAGTATTGGAAAATCCATCAACATGCAAAATTCCAAGGCAAATTCAATCCAGGTTAGTAGTTTGTATTTTATTTTGAAATGCGAGAAAGTACTAAAGATGAAATTTTTAACGCATTACAGCAGTTCAAGGATCTCCTTCAGATGCGAAGATCCGAAATGATGTTGAAGCGTGGACTCACGAGTGGGAATCGACTTCGAGATGAAGCATTAGTTCCTACAGAAATTGATATTAATCTAAGCTTAAACTCAACCCTGTGTGTGGACGTTGCCAAAGGATTAGGGTCACTTATACTCAGAATGGATTCAACGAGTCAAGGGGATTTGCTCCTTGTTTTGATGAGTCTACTTGCTCGCATTGCCACTGCCTGTAGACCTGCTATTAACCTTGGCACAGTTTTCAATTCGGAACAATGCGTTCGTCTAATGCTCATTGCAGTTGGGACAGATTATGTTCATCAATCCAATTGGGCAACTTCTTGGATGTCTCATGGAGTCATGTGTTTAATTGAGGATTTATTGGAAGGTTTGTCAAGTTGGGATTTTCTCACCTTCTATTAATACGTTTCTAAAATATTTTGTTCTATTTAGGAGAAAAAATGTTTCCAGAAGAAACTAAGAGTGAATACATCGTAGAGCCTGGAGTTGCTTCAACTAGTGAGAGTCGGGAGCCGGTGTCCGTTGGAACGATAGAAGAGTCAAGTTTGGACTTTACTTCCCCAGATGAAATCCCTGTCGTTGGTAAGAAAAAGAATTTGTTCGATCTGTGTTCTATAATAATTATTTTCTATTTTATACTACAGGAGGAAATGAAATTATTGGTGGATTTGATTCATCTGCGGCGACACCATTGGATGGGATTGTGGTTGGATCAGATGATAAGTGATGTGGAAGGGCTTGTTGATGGATATTATGATGAGGCTGATGCTCGACAGCAACAAGTGACGACGGCTGCAAATAAACCATCTTCGACGACTTCTATCAAAAGACTTACTCCTTGCATGACGTCGTAAGTGAAGTGACCTGTCTGGCTAATTGTGGTGAGATTAGTTTTTTTTTAATTCTTAACTCTTTCACTTTGTAGTATTTCGAGTGCACTGGACACACGTCTTGAGATTGGTGTAGAAAGTACGACCGAGTTGCGACTTCGAATGATGTCTGTCGTGGATTCGGAAGTTCTGACTCAGTCATTTACAGCACCTATTGAGGTAATTGAAAATCTTAGAGTTGATAATTAACTTTATTAATTTTATTTTGTATTGCCTCCAGGTTCCATCAGAGTTTCTTAGAAAGTCTTCTTCTTCCAGAAACTTGAGCAGCACACCCTTGATTGTTCCATCGAGTCTGAGTGTAGAAAGTTCTTATCATATATTGGCAAAAAGCTTTGACCAGATATTTTTAATGATGGCATCTGAGGTAGTATTACCATTTTTATTTACTTTAATCCAACTTTTGACTTGAGTTATTTTTCAATTTGTAGAATTGCTCAGTTAGCGTTGGGAAAGCCTTGCAAATGTGGATAAGCGTTAATAATGAAGGATTGTCCGGGACAGAGTCCAACAATGTGGTGCCGATTGTGCCATTAGCTTCTGAGTCCACGAATGCACTCATGACTGCATTAATGAGGTACAATAATTTTACAAAGGATATTAATTTCTGACTGGAATTTAATGTCGTAATGTGTTTTTAGAAATACTGGAATTGGAGTTCATGAATGGGGACTTGGATTCCAGTGTTTTGACTCTTGCAGCCAATCAAACAATTGAAGAGGGTGGAACGGAGAGTTGGGTGGAAATATTGACAAGTCAACATTTGCCTCAAGTCATAACTAGATTCATTTCTGGATCTGGAATGAATTTGCAAAAATCTAACATGATTCTGGTTGGTCCTACGGCTTCGCAACATTTTTATAATTTTCTCCTTCGCCTACATCAGTTGAGCTCAGATACACCTTGGACTTATTATCTCAAAGAAATTTTGCTCCGAGTCCTTGGGAAATTTTTAGCTGGACCATTTTTGAATGGAGACTTCCCTATCGATGCCTTCAATAAATTTTTGGACAGAGTTGTGTCCCCAGATTTATCCTACGAGAACCCTGCTACCGTTATCAGTATTATTGAACGATTTGGTAATTAATTAGTTATATTTCAATATTCACATAAAATTATGGTGTATTTAATTATGTATTGATTTTTTCCCTTTTAGCTCAAATCTTGCATTTGTTCGTGTTTTTTCCGAATAAGCTAACGTTGCGTTCAAACACTGATCTCAGAGGATCATTGACTGCTTCTAGTTCGGAGACAAAAGTCGGAGATATGCATACTCTTGAGCATTTGATGTTTCGTCTTGCCTTATTGATATCTTCAATCGTTTCTCTCCCTTACAAGACTGAAAGTCCAGTAAGTAAACTTATATTTTACTCTATTAGAGTAACTCTAACTATTCAATTCTTAATTTGTTCTAACCCTTTCAATATTTTAGTTGGACGACCAATCAAAGTCCTTGCTCTCAAATATGAGTTTGTATGTGGATCTGTTAAATTATGAAGAGATTATTGGTGGATGTGTGAGCAAATGCAATGATGCTCCAAAAACTATTGGAGATTTGGGTAAGGATTTATTCAGTATAGGTTTATTTTATTTTTCTGACTTGTTACTTTGTATTCAGTCCTGCACATGGAACCCACGATGATGAGAATATTATCTGTTTTGTCCAAACCAAGTGGAGTCCAGTCGTCAGTCCGTAGTGATGTATTCAGTGTCTTAAATCTAATGGATTCAGCTCTTCCAACGAGTCTTTTTGGTGCTACGACTCAACTCTTTCGAAAATTGTGCTGTAGTGCTTCTCAAGTTAAATGGACAGTTTACCCTGTTTTTAATTTTTTGTCCAGTAAGTCTAACTTGTATTTTAATATTAAGTTTCACGGATGAATCTAATTATTTGGTTTTTGTAGAATCTGTTTTTGATGATTTTTGCTGTCCATTGATTGTATCGGAGGCTTTTGTTTTATTGGCCCCTCAAGTAATCACAATTTAATTTTAAGTTCCTTATTTAAATCCAGCGGAAATAATTGCATGGAATTTTTTATGTCCAGGTTATTGATCATGGGGATAACTTGAAAGAATTTTGCGATTTGAATGGAGTTGAAGTAAGTTGAAACGTCCTATTATTTGTATACATTTTGAAGGACTTAATGCAAATGCAAATGAAAATTGTTTTTGTTTTCCAGACCTTGTGCGATAAATTTGTGTGCAGCACAAAACAATTTTTTAGCAGTTGCCCTACTTTTATTTCAATTTTAACTCAATACATTGGAAGAACGGATTCTAATGCAATATTTGGACAAAAGAAAGTGAATGGAGAATCAATTGAGCTTCAAGATGGGCTAATGAATATGGCTCCTTTGGGTAAGTTGCTGTCTTTTTTGCATTTGTTAGATTCGCTTAATATTTTTACATTTCAGGTACGATATCTTCCAATAATTTTTCGGCACATCCGTCGGAGGTTTTACTTCAAGCTGCTGCACATCGAACTCATCGTGCCCGCAGTCCAATTTGGACTTATAATTTTGTTCCGGAAGAAAGTTTTTTGGAACTTGTGATTACTCTCCCTTGTGCTGTCCTATTAAAGGAAATTCAAGTTGTTCCTCATGTCAGCTCATTGTCAAGTAATAATAGTCATGGTTTTATTTTATCATTCTCAAGTGACAATCGCACTGAATTTAATGTTATGTCCTTGTTTCTAGTGTCTTGTCCGTCAGCAATAACTGTTGAAATTAGTAGGAATCTCAACAATACGGTGCCTTTGGGATATCCGGTTCAATGTGGTGGAATGTCAAATATAAATATTCAACTCGTGCAGCCAGAAGTTACTCAGAGTGTTTTGCTGCGCCTGTTCAAACCAAAAGATTCTAATACTATAGGATTGTCACAAATCAGGTTTGCCTTTTTTACTTTTTCTGGCTAAACGGATCGTTTGAATGATCGTTTAACTCAATTATTTGATGTCCATCTAGATTATTGGGAAGTACTACATTTAGTGAATCTGCTTTGCAAGGATTGTCTCCCAATGAACCACGCCCAAATCTTGAGTCTAGTGTTCATTGGTTGTACATGTTGGATCGACTCATTAGCGCAGCAAGAAATGATGCGGCTTTAGAACGGCACATCATGGAAACAGCATTGAAAACTCCTGGGCTCTTGGAAGCCACTTATGCCATATTGATGGCCCCAGCCTCCAATGGAAAAGTTCAAGAATTGTATTTACCCCAAGTGTCTTCCATCTTGTTTAGATTTGGGTGTCTAAGGAAGGAAATGAGTGACCAATTAATTTCAGCACTTTTAGGACCTGTACAGTCCGGCTTTTCTCATGGTAAGAAAATAATTATTTAATTCTGGGATTGCAAATAATTTTATTTTACTATAGGGTCACTCACGAGTTCGAATATGGAAGGAACAGGGTGTTTGACTCAATTGAGTACTGTCGTTGAGCTCATTTACAAGCTCTGCTGTGAAGTTCCAGATTGGGGTTATGAGAACCTTGTCACGTTAATGAAATGGCTGGGATATTGCGCCGATAAGGCAGTTAGGGTAACTTAATAAAATATAAGGATTTAATAATGGGTTACGCTAATACAACTAAACGATATTTTTTTAAATATTTAGAGTCCTAACAATTTGACTGTGGTTCTTCCGGAATATGTTCATGCAATTGCTGCCTCATTATGGACACTCAACTCCAATGGTGTTGCAGATTTCTCTGAAGCAACTTCGGCTTCTTTTCTCAAGTAAGACAAGTAGCGAAGTAGCTACTTCAAATGTACAAGGCAGAATTCATTAATGATTTATCATTGCCTATTTTTAGGAAACTAGCAGCTTGGACGAAGCAATTGGATGCAAAATCCGAACTTAAGGCAGCACTAGATTTGGTTTTATGTTCCTTGTGCTATTGTCAACCTTGGTTGTATATTTCCCTCTTGATCAATTTGGGAATACTTGGATACGCAGAGCCACAAGGTCAGTTTTTCTTAGGTCACGCAAATTCAATTTTTTGGGTTTACTGTCATATTTATATTTATGTATTTAGCCTCTGAAGATGACCCACTTTCAGCATGGTATGAGAATGAATGTATATGGGAAAAAGTAATTTTGAAAGATCTTGCTGAGTTGAGAAATCATTTGGAGCCAAGGGTTTTAATGACAATTGCTAGAGTCAGCTCAGTCCAGGGACGCCGTAAAACTCCTTCAAGATTCAAAGTTGTTTGTTGGTCTCAACGCTATCATCATGGGTAAGTTTAGGCTGAATTTTAGGCTTATGTATTATATTACTTACAGTGGTAAATTAATTCCAGATTTCTGGAGCTATTATTCAAGTCTTTGGTCGAATGGTGCATCCGAAGTCCAAGAGAAATCTCCAAGTAAGAAATTTTAATTTAAATTAAGCGAATATATTTTTAAACGTGTTCGTTCTGTTTAGCTGTGGCAAGTGTTGACTCAATCATTGCCATTTTGGACTTCATGGGAGAACTATGTCGTGTGAATAAATTTAAAAACTGGCTTGGTCATCAAGGTTCTGTATTTTGGCTACCCATTTTGAATCTTTTGTCTTCACTTCCTGGAAATATCAAGAGTAACTTTTTTGGAGTTCATGTCTTTGATTTTGAATCTTCTGTCATAAATTTTTTGACAAAATGTTGTTGGTCTCATTTGGAAAATCAGAAAATTGTGTCTTCATGTATTTGTGAAATTATTCTCAAACAGAAAGCTACACCACACAGTAAGTCATTGCAACAAGGAAGATTAAATTTAGTTGTACAGTGTAAAATATGTTTATTTATTTTTACAGAAGCAGTTTTTCTCCACTCGATCTCATCCTTTTGTCGTCGGTTGTTGATTCAATTATTGCTAGAAAATGAAAAGACAGTTGTTCACATTAAAAGTGAGTCTAAGATTCCACTCAAGTCGCCAGAATCGGCACTACCGCTAAGAAATCGACATCCATCCATGGGAGTTAGGGGAGGGGACAGAATTTTTGTCTGCAGTCTTCACTCTTTAGTCTCAGATGTCATCAAATCTACTGGTGAGTATACGGATTTTAGACCTTTGTGACTAGTTTTCCTAATGTTTTTTTCTTAGATCCTTTGCCTAGCGCAAATGAGAAGTTACCAATTCCCATTAAGGATTCGAATCGGATTATTGCTCAGCTAAGGAAGGAGCAAGGGATGATTGAAGCTGGTTTGGAAATGATTGATAATATGCATGATGTCATGGCTTCCCTCTGCCCCAAAGACCAAGCTACAGCGGATTTAAAACGACCTCTCAAAACTCCATCCAAAAGACTCAAATCTGAGTCAACTCCTGAAAGTTCCTCGTCTGGATCAAATGGAGACTCAGCTCCTGCCATGGTTTGTTTTTGTTTGACTAATTTTAAATGAACTCTTTAAGTTAATAATTTATTGGAATTTAATTGAATAGGTTTTAGTGTGTGAGGAGTTTACAGAAGGACCCATTGCTACGCATTTGGCCTTGAGCAGTGTCTTGGCCGCAGTTCGACGACATAATCCTTCTGCATTTATGGATAATTTAGTTTTCACAGCAAGGATAGAAGGACTTCCGAAAGGTTATTTTTTAAAACAAATATTTTTGTCACATAATCTGACGAATGTATGTGACTTTTATTTTTAGATGCTGAAGAATGTTTCTTTCCTAAACCTAAAAGCACGACAGAGGATCAAGACACAATTAATACAGAGGCTAAAACAAAGAAATCAGTTCCAGTTGTTTTGGACGTACCACCAGTTCCTTCCACTGTTGAAGTTTTTAGCCGTATGGGTGGATTAGGACTTTTGGCTAAACATTTGCCAGTTGTGTATCCAGAGACTTTGAGACAAATTGCTGTTGGGTCCAAATTCACAGGACAGTACGGCGTTGTAATGAATTCTGGAAAAGAAAGTCCTTTGCCTCCTTCTGATGATTGGGTCAAAGTTGAAAATCCAGATGATTTTTATGAAGTGGGTTGCACAAAAGTATTCTGTAGAGAATAGAGTACTTCATTTTGTATTTTTTATGCCAGGAAATGATTGATAGCATGATGACTTCAACGCCATTACCAAAGAAGCACGGGGGAGTGAGACACATGAGTTCTTTAGCTGGGATTCCTCCACATTCAATGGCTGCTTTTGGTTTATTCCTCAGTCTTCCAAAGTTTCCAGAAGTTCTCCTTGGGGAAAGACAAGGGGCTCAATGTATGCTGAGACTAGTCATGGGTGTTAAGGATGATGCTGACGGAAGTAAGGGATTAAATTCTAATACTATGAAATGAGTCATGTAGCTACAATTAATTTAAAACTTTGTTTAGATGATATTTTTGGATCCCCTGGAGCAAAGGCTCTTCCAGTCTTACCGTTTCAAGTCCTAAGATGTTTATTGGATGCTTTACCACTTAGCTCAGAGGATGGAAGAAGTCTTAGACATGCGATGGTAGAACTTAATGCAATTCATTTTATTTTGGCATGTTTGGCAGTATTCACTCATCAAAAATGCGATCCATCGTTAATCCCTGGGCTACAGCATGAGGTAAAGTCTTAAAATGAAGTTGAGGATCTTAAGGTTCAGATTTAATATTATTTTGAATATGAATAGTTGGTGATTGCTGCTGCCAAAGCTCAAGGTGGTTATTCAGATAAGACTGGAAAATCCGATGATAAATCTCATGTGTATTGGGCCAAAGGGACTGGATTTGGGACTGGTAGCACAGCTCAGAGTTGGGACATTGAGCTCGCAATGGAAAAGAAAAAAGCTGAAGAGGAAAATGTGACTTGCCTCCTTTTAGTTTTGTCAAGTTTTCTTAATCCAAACAACAGTGTAGGTGTAAGCACTGAAGGAACCAGTAGTACTAGTGAATCTCGGGAGTCTACTTTGCCAGGAGGAGTATTTGATCTTCTCAAACACTCTTGTATTCTACCAGCTATTGCTGGGTACCTCAGAAATGATTCAGGTATTATTATATTAAATTAAGAATAATACAATGTTTGACTAATTTTCTTTTTCTTAAGTCCTCGACATGTCTCGTCATGTGCCTTTGTACAAATCAATACTCCAATTCCTCCGAGCATTAGTTTCAAATCCACGTATTTTGGAATTATTGGCCCCATGGGAAAGAGAAGGAGGTGGAAAAGGAAAGGATGATGATAGCATAGCTTATCACCTCAGTAAAATGAAAGAAGTTGTTGACAGTTATTCAAGGCGATTGACGTAAGTTTACTTAGTTAACTTTTATTAAGATTCATTAAATTAATAGAAAATTTGATTCATGATAGGAGCAACACCAAGAAAAGTAATTTGAAATCAAAATCAAATGGAAAAACTGGAGATGAACTTGAGGATGAAGGCTTGGCTCTTCTTATTCCGGATATCCAAAATACAGCTACACTAGTCGAGGTAATCAATCCTTTTATTTAAATGATAAGAAAAATGTTAAAATGTTAATTTTGTTTTCCAGAGGGCAGTGGCAGATATGGTGCAGAAACATGGGCCATCTGGTTTACCAATGGGAGAAGAAGGAACTACAAATTTAGTGCCTATCCGAAAATCCTTACAAGATCGATATCTTGATGAAATGAGGAAACATCAATTTGGTAAGATTAATTTTACTTTGTTAGATCGTGCAGAAATAAATCTAGTGATTTTCCTCTGAATAGCTTTCCATGAGATGATTGTTGAGGAAGAAGAGACGGGAGGAATTCGTTTCACAGTTTCTCATCATTATGAAGGCAATGTCCGAGCTAGTTGGTCCAGGACTTTTCCAGCTAGACTCAAGAGGTTGGCTCAAGAAAATGTGACATTATCCACGTCTCTTCCCATTGCATACGGAAGTACAATTTTTGTTAGATGTGACACAGATCGTTTGGATGTCATGAAGGTATCTTTGATTTCTTAACCTTTAACAAGAGTCAAGGGTCATAATGTTAACGTAATGCAGGTGCTAATTACTGGGCCAGAGGCAACGCCTTATGCGAACGGTTGTTTTGAATTTGACGTTTATTTTCCAAATGATTATCCAACCTCACCGATGATGATTAATTTGGAAACGAATGGGCGACAACGAGTGAGATTCAATCCAAATTTATATACGGATGGAAAAGTATGTTTAAGTATTTTGAATACTTGGCATGGGAGACCTGAAGAAAAATGGAATCCACAAACTTCCAGCTTATTACCAGTACGTATAAGTTGATAGCATATTTTAAATTTCTTTTCAAAGCTGTGGCAAGTTTATTACTTACTCTCTCTGTTTTTATTTTTAGGTATTAGTCGCGATCCAGTCATTGATTCTGAATGCAGAGCCTTATTTTAATGAGCCTGGCTATGAAAAATCTCGAGGGACTGAGGCTGGAGAGAAGAATTCTAGAGAATACAATGCTGGAATTCAAATTGCAACTGTAGAGTGGGCCATGCTTGAACAAATCAGACGCCCTTCAGCTTGTTTCAAAGATGTGAGCATAAAATTATGACTGATTTTTGTACTTGATTAGTAACTTGGTTAATTTAATTTTAGATCATCCATCGTCACTTTTGGTTGAAGCGATCAGAAATCACTCAACAATGTGAGCAGTGGCTAGAAGAACTCACAGAAACTTGTAAACATGACAAGAGAGTTGGAAAAAACGTGACAGGGAATCAAGACCCCGTGACTGTTTTTAAAGTAACTAATTAATGTTTGAATTTACATAATATGAAATTTACTTATAAATTGGTTTAACGTCCATTGTAGAATAACTGGATACAATTGAAAAAGGAATTTGCAAATATGAAAACGCCGGAAGGGCTCGAAGATGCTGAGGAATTATTTCGGGTAGAGGATGATCCGCAAAGTTCAAAGGCTGCTAATCGATCTGGGTCCAAGAGTGGATTAAATGTTGTCGAAGAAGAAGTTAATGTCCAAGATGAGGAAGTCAAAGATAATCCCACATACTTATTATAGTGAAATCAAATCAGATTTTTATAACAAGGAAATTTTGAGAATGTTAACTCTGGAGGAAATGAAAAAGTATTTAAAATTTATTGTAGAATAAACGCATTATTTAAATACAGACACTTTTACTCAAATCCTTCGTCCTAGCGTGGTGCGTGAAATAATTAATTTGAGAGACGAATTTGAGACACCGATTTTCCTCTGCTGCCCTAAATGTAGTTACCATTAATTGATCTCTTTAACGTAGCATTGTGCTGAGAATCCCAATCAATTAATCCAATTGGTTAGAATACTTATGGATTTGGATTTGGACATGCAACAATGAAAGAAGGATGAAGCACATGAACAAATTGATGTAACTGAGACGGAAGAAAATAATTTAACTGTTGAAGCATTATCTGTCCTAAGGGAGTTTCATGATGAACAAACGTTGATTAAAAATGTTCAACACAACTCTGGAGATAAAATGGCGCTTGAAAAACTAATGGAAAATGACCTGAGCAAGTTCTTCCCAGAAGATTGGGTATTAACCAAAACATTCTTCATTCCCATCTCTCATGTCATCAGTTCTGTCCAAATAAGTCTGAATTAATTCTTAACTTTTTGACACTTTCAGCAAATCAGTCAATTTTGGTATGACAAGGAAACAACAAGATTCTTGCAAACGAGGTCATCAGATTAACTGAAAAAACCAAGAGGAAAGTAGCTTGCATAAGTTGTTCCTCAGTTTTTCGGGCTTGTCGTGCGTCTAATTTTGGTGAGTCTGAGTCAATTCTTGAGAAAATGTTTTAAAAATACTCATTTCAGAGTGTTCTGTCACTGTCAGAGTGTGTGTACACTATCTAAATGTTAACGATTGCTTGAATTTTCAGTTGACCTTTACGAATACGATAAAAGGTTTGAAGTATTTGGAGAAAATTTTATCTTCTACGACTACAATTACTCCGAGGAAATCCCTGATTCATCAGTTGGTGCTTACTCGGTTATAATCATAGATCCACCATGTACTGGCACTTGAATGCTTAGAAAAAGTGACATCAACTGTACGAAAATTGTCTGCTCAAGATGCGAAAGTAATTCTTTGCACAGGTATGCAATCTTTACGAAAATAGATTCATGACTTTTTTCATGAATTCAGAATTCAATTTAGTCACATATTTTTTTACTTTTTCACTGATTAGATTTTTTTTAAATTTTAGGTGCCGTGATGGAGAAAGAGGCGAACAGATTGCTTGGACTTAAGAAAACTCCATTTACTCCCAGGCACAAGAAAAATCTAAGTAATGAGTTTTGTTGTTTCGCAAATTATGAGTTTAAAGTTTTGTCTAATTGAATTGGCACTAAATAAATGTCCGAGTCTTGTCCAATTCTATCGTCGTCAATTCAATACTTGAGCAAGTCCATTTTTAAACAGAATAAATAGTAATAAACGTCCAATTTTCAAATTTTCTGAAATGCTCTCTGAACCTTAATAGAAATAAATGTGTGCTTTCCCAAACGCAAGGTAGGTTCCATGAATTAGTTTAATGTTTGAATTAGAGGAACTAAGTATTGCAAAATTATAATTAAATCACAAATTAATTGACCATGCCATTATGGGCCTACAAAAACATCGTAAAATTATAAGTAAATTACACATTAATCGACATACATATTATGAGCATAGAAAAGACATGCTGCGAAATTAAAATTACAAATGATCATCATGAGCTTTTACAAATATTAAAAATTGATATCGCAATGTTTATCAGTTCATATCATATCACATTAAGCTGTTGATCCGGTGCACTGGGGATAACAATTCAGGCCTCAATTACTTTTTGGAATCCTTGGCAACTTCCTCCACATGAACCTTTGGGCTGACAGGTGCAGGTGCAGGGTTTCCAGTTAAAAGTCCAGCGGGATCACGGCAATATTGAAAATTCTATAAATAACCGTTAATAAATTAAGTTTATTTTATTAGAATAAAGTTAGTGAGTTCAAGCGCTTCTAAATTTTGAAACTAACCTTATGTGTACAGGGGACTGCCTCTAACGAAGGCCGATTTCCTTGATTATCAAGCAATTGGCTTATGATCTTCTCGTTTTCTTTGATTGTCCCTTCCCTTGACTCTAGCTTTCTAAAAAATGAATACCAAAAATTTTACTTTCAATCTAGAAACGACCAAACACTCATCAAATGATCGTACCTTTGGAGTACATTCTTGAGGTCAATTAACGTATGGATTGCATTCCCATCCTTGCCAAATAACTCCATATCCTCCTTAGAGTCACGTTGCACGCCTTTGAGAGCGGATTCCATACTAAGAAAGAAAATGATCAGTTTAGACGACATAATTTGTTGTAATTACAAGTGAAAGCTTACTATTTATATTTTTCCAGTTTTTCGGTCTGTATTTTGAGTTCCTTCTTGTCCTTTTCGTGTAAATTTTTATAGCTGGTATACAGGTTGTAGGTACTCTGATAATACTGGCACTTGGCTCGTGCATCATGCAACTGATCACTAAATCAAACTTTCATTAATCCTTAAATCTTTTAATCAAATGATGCTTAATGCTCGCTTACCTTTGCAACTTGTACATTTTTTTAAATTCTTCATGATTTGCATTCAATCTACGAAGATCTGCTTCAAGTTTATTAATCTCATTTAGATGGTTACAAGGGATCAGAGGGCCTGCAGAAGCACCATCCGAATCTGGAACTTGAATAAACGTTTCTTCGTGCAGGATACCAAAGCCTAGAATGCACTGGTCAGCACGGATTTTTTTGCGACAATAAGGACATGCCTTACTGACGGCCGAATCGCCCCTATTGAAATTAAAATAAAATCTTATCAGTGTATTGAATTAGATTGAACAATTAAAGCTCACATGTACTTACAACCACTTATTGATACATGACACATGAAAGAAATGACCACATGGCGTGACTGAGATGTCAGCTTTAGCTGCTGGATTTGAGTCCGGACCCATTTCCAGTGACCCCGTACAAATCGCACATGCGAAACCCATTTTCTTCGCTCGTATTTAAACCAAATTCAAATCTGGAATCAAAATAACGAAAATTATTTGAATTGTGTAAAACTAAAAATATATAGGCTAATAATTTAGTTATAAGTAATGTTAATATATTTAAATTCTCTTATTTTATCGCGATGTGACTCGAGGTTGGGATCAACGTGATCATTTCATGTTATATT